>JAYJMH010020439.1:0-19761 GCA_036873815.1 Phacellophora camtschatica
GTTTAGATGCTTTCACAAGCACTTGATAGCTGTTTTTGAGGAAAATGAAATATCAACCCAAAGCCGTGGAAGTTGTGTAAGTACAAAACGTAACATTTCTTGCTTTCATTTCTTGCTTTCACCCCCATGGCAAAGACTGTGTTCAGGGCCAACTCAATGGGGGTGGGAGGGTGTGACACCCCCTGGGACTGTAAACCTTGTCTTATTTTTGTCTTAGAAACTTACCATTCGTAACTACCTTGGGAACTCAGACCTGTGTCTGTTACTGTGTATATTGTTTACAATTTTAGACCAAACCTATAAGGCATAGTAGCACTGGTACAAACTAACAAACTGAGCCACGATATTTCCAACGATGAAATCTCATAAAAACATCTCTATTCAACTGCTGCCCGTGCGCAAGCCTTGCTTACTAACTGCTTGCAGCAGTAAAAATTATGCTCACAAACAGAGCTAACTTCAGTAGATTCATATTATGTTCTTGGTCGTTAGAAAGTTTCTGCAATGCGAAGTCTTGTTTAAAAATTTGCTTATGACTGATTAGTGATGTTAATCTTCCATCCCAAGAAATATTTTGGTACCTATGACCTATATCGTTTTTTATTTTATTTTTCTTGTCTGGAATATCATCATTGTAGAAAAAATAATTAATCACAGTTTGACATTCATGGTTCCAGAAATATTTTGGTACCTAAGGCCCACATTCAGAAATCTGAGTTACAGCATTTTCTGATGGATGCGTTTTTATTTTATGTTTTCTTGTCTGGAATATTATCCAGTCCAGCAATCCTTGTAGAAAAATTAATTAATCACAGTTGGACATTCATGGTTCCAGAAATATTTTGGTACCTAAGGCCCACATTCAAAAATCTGAGTTAAAGCCCTTTCTGATGGATGCGTTTTTATTTTATTTTATTGTCTGGAATATCACCCGGTCCAGCCAATCCTTAGTAGACAAATTAATTAATCACAGTTGGACATTCATTGTTCCAAGAACGTCTGACCGATTTTCTACCCAAGATGACATTTAATCTGTTTTTACAATCTTTATATCTTGTATGTTTCAAATCCAGTTCTTTCTGGTTTTAACCAAACTATGATCTTGTTAATTTTTGGGACAATTACAATTCACAATTGGAACTTGCTTTGTGTGTTTTTGGACTGTGTCAGGTCAGAGGACTCCTGAATGTCGTACTCGTATGGTGACACAGATTTGTACGTCTCAAATTTGCCTCTATGTATCTCTAATTTTGCAATGTACGTGCTTTGATCGTCTTCTGTTATCTTATCCATAGGCAGTTCCTTGCTTTGCAATTACATTATATTTCTTATCAACGGGCTTATGGTGCAATGATAAATGTCCCTTTCTATACTTTCTTCTAAGCAGGCTCACTGTGTAAGCATCATTTACACGTTTTTTATAAGAAACTTTTAATAAGAAACTCACCAGTAAAACCGACGCAAATTCAAGAAACTTTTACTATTAAATAAAACATTGCTTAAAAGAAACTTCTGAAATTTTTTATAAAGATTCCATAATGCTTAATGATTTTAATAAAATGCACATGATGTTAGATGATTGATTCAGTGAAGACTTTTTATTCTGTACAATATATACCCAGTTTGTGTAGCTTTTTTTGAAAAAAAAAATGTATATTAAAAAAACAGAATTTTTTATATATAATTAAAAAACTCTTAGGAAACTTTTACTAGTGAAAATTGGTCAAAAATTGTCCAAAATTTTTGAAACTTTCACTATTGGAGCCTTAGCCAGATTTCTGATAAAAAAAACGTGTACACTTTCTTGTACACATACAGTTCTTTGTTTGTGAATTTTCTTATTATTTCTTGTAAAAGTGTTTTTGGCACTTTTGGTGCCAGAATAAATGGACTGTTTGTGCTATAAGATAATTCTATACTTTCTTGTTAACAGTTCCTTTGTGTTGGGATCATCTCATATTTTTTTCAAGTGATAGAATGATCATAGTAAAGCTTCCTGTCAGAGGTTACCAACCTTCCTCCGAGTCCGAACGTAAATTTTATTAAATTAGGCGTGGTTTGGGTGCGGTGCAAAATTTCATATTTTTTCCTTGAAAATTCTTCCGGTCAGTGACCGTGAGATCGTGATGTTCTCCTGACTCTGCTTCTTGTAATAGTGCAGTAAATAAATGGGACTTTAAATTGAAACAACTAAAGCTATTGCCTTATATTTATTGAAGTGGGTTAGTTACAATGGTAGTTTTAGTTAGCAGTAAGCCGAATAGATAACCAACTTGACGTGTGTTGTCATGATGGGTATGTCATTTTAGATTCCTATTTCGTGACTTTTAGTTTGATTGCGAGTACAGACAGTAGGCTAAAATTCTGCAGCTGTCTGGAAGTCTGAAATTTGTTTATTTGCTAACTTTCTTTTCGTTTCATTTCGTTTCGTTTCAAAATTACTAACATAACATGCTACTATACTACCAGCGGGGAACATTAGGAAAGCTGGTGGTGAAATATGAGGACCTAGTGAGGAATTTCCCTCACACATTTCCATGTCAAAGGCAATGTCTCTAATATAACAAATTTGGCTAGTTTTTGACAGATTTGTTAAATTTTTTCCAGACATATAGAAATATAAATAAAGAACAAATAAAAAATTTATAACCATATTTTAAACGAAAAGAAGGCGTCTTCGTCTATCGTTTGAGTATACAGGACAGTCAGTTCAGGAATGCTTTTCATCCTCGAATGAGCGCGAGTGAGTGAATCTATCATATCGATTCGGTATTTTTGAACAATCGATTCAGCATTTGCAATTCTTGTTGTTTGCTTTTTGTAGATTAATCAATAATTGATTTGTTATTTGCCATTGTTAATTTATAACTTCACGAACTTCAGTCTGAATAATTCATTTAAAAGACCATTATTTGTGTTATACTATTGTAGATTATTGGAAGCGTATAAGCGTCTTCAGGAGGTTTTGAATGAAAAGGCAAGGCTCAATCACGGGCTTTAGGAAAAGTAAAGTTTTCTATTATTCTCACTTCGATTTATCTCGTTCCACCTGTCCTATGTTCTCTGTTTTTATCATGAAAAAATGGTAAGGCAATAAAATTCATCCCCTTGTTCCCCTGCGACTGCACAAATCAAAATACATAATGTAAAACAGGTAGAGCAAGAACAAAATGTCAGAGTAAAAAAAATGATCTTTACTTTTCCTGAAACCCGTAGCTCAATCAGGGTTCGATCACAGTCTCGATGAAATGGAGCCATTTGAAAACGCATTGTTTTGAAAGCGCATTTTTTCTTGCGTATACTCGTTTTTTTTCTGGCAAAAAACAGTATACTCGTTTGGAAGCTTGCCACAGAATCAATGATAGATAAATTTAGATAAATTAAAGATAGATAAAAACCAAGACGCAATGATAGGTAAATTTTATTGTTTCATGCATACTGTAATCAAACATGAACCCACGGAAAGCTTATAAAAAGACAATGAAGCAATGTGAAAAATGTATGCAAGAAATTTGAATGGAACAAATTAGAACCTTACCCCCCCCCCCCCCTCGTATGAATTTTCTCTCAAATACAGACAAATTTGAAATCGATCCTGGAGAACATTGGGGGCAATCGCCCCTTCGCCCCCTTTCTGGTGATTCTGGAGCACAGACGTTGCGTTGACAAACAAGGAATAGACTCAAAGAAAGTGCACAAAACTGAGACATTTGAAGCGCACGTCACAGCAGCATTTTCAATTGTTTTTCATACGTTTTCATGGAGCAGAGCAGCAGTTTAAACAAAACAGGGTCTCCAACAGGCAGGGTAGACTGGACTCTCGGGCATTTGGGCAGCCCAGGAATCACCAATAAGTTTAGGGCATCAGTTCCGTGCTTCGTGCCTGAATGCATCGTTTCATCGCCAAAAACGTGTTAAAATAAAAACGAAGCATTGCAGAGACAAAGGGACCGAAAGGCACTTGTGGTACGTACCTTCGCAAGATTTTGGAAAACCTAAGTGTCCTTTTGCCCACTCTTGGATATAACCGCGTTGTCGCGTCGAGGAGGCGTTTTCGAAGAGATTTTGTCGCTGATCCTTAAAGTCAATGTTGATTCATCGAGGTTCTTTCAAGTTAAACATAGTAGAACAAGTCCCCCCCCCTTGCCCCTATAATTCAAAGATATTTTTGCGGGTCCTAAGTAAGGTGTACAAACCAACTTATGATACGTATTGTCAATAAACATTACGTACAGTAAAAATTCATTTACATACAAACCGTGCACACTTTTTTTTTAAAGTTAATTTTTATAAGAAACTCACTGGTGAAACCCACGAAAATTTAAGAAACTTTTACTACTGAATCAAAAATTGCTTTTTTAAACTTTTGAAATTATTAGCGAAGATTACATAATGCTTGATTCAGTGAAGACTTTTATCCTGTACAATATATACCCAGGTTGTGTAGCTTTTTTTGAAAAAACGAATGCATCGTAAAAAAAACGGAATTTTTTCATTAGCAATTAAGAAACTTTTAAGAAACTTTTACTTGTGAAAATTGGTCAAAAATGGTTCAAAATTAAGAACTTTCACTCGTGGAGCCTTGGCCAGGTTTCTTATAAAAAAGCGTACATCAATTTTCATAGTGATAGAAGTGTCCCGTGTCCCCTGCTGGAAACAGGTCATCTCGAGACTTTCACGGACTAGGCACGTTAAATACGATAACTCGCTCATACAGTAGAATCTAGCAGAGTGGTTTATTTTTATATCGATTATTTTATTTTATAGTGATTCTCGTTTGCCACAAAATGGCACACTTACTACAAATGTATGAAGGAAGCCAGATGCTAAATGTCCATAGTTTTCACCAAAATGTGGCAAAATAGTGCGCAGTAGGATTATAAACTTTAAAACCAACATAACAAGACAATGTTGTTTCATTTCATCATTATTTATTGGTACGATTATGTTGTCGTTTCATATGATTAAATGATCAAAGCTCATTGAAAAATTGACCACAGCGATGTATCATCATAAAGGGACATTACGTATAAAAATGGTGTGGCATGATGTAACAACTAAAAACTAGAAACAATAACAACACCATACGTTTATTTCCGCAATAAGACTATTGACTGCCAATACAATAAAAAACAAAGAGATTAATTTTTCACAAATGTTAATATCCAGAATGCAAACTTAGGTCAGCTTTCACATACAGATAAAATTTATTTATTTAAAAAGCTCCTCACAAAACCGGATAGAATTGAAGATCTTAAAGCCCTTGCAAAATTTACATATTATTCAGAATTACATAGAAAAGAAAAACTAGATTAGAATGAATATTAAACAAAATTATTTGAAACTAAGAATATTTATACATTTTATATCGTTTTGCTATTTTTACATTTGTTGTAACAATGTCATGTAGTTTTACGATTCACCTGAATTTGTATTCAAATATTTTTACAATTTTGTATTTTTATACTAAGTATATTTAATTGTATTTTAATTGTAAACTACTGGACCCCTCTGTGAGTGTTTAATATATGAAACGATACGCCCTATTCATAATATTGGCTACATTTCCTGAAAAAAAAGCTTTCTGAAATTTTATGAAATACTTTTTACCGCTGTTTTAGCTTATAATCTTTCATGTTAAATATTGACAGTTTTACTTATTTTTATATATAATATTTTTTGGCATATTGTAAAACGTGTTATATCGTAAAATCATATATTTGTACTAGACGTTAGTGTTACTTAGCTAGTTAAAGCTATATTTGTTGACTAACATTAAATAAAGAAATAAAATAAAAGGCCTTGATAAGATAGTATCAAATGAGACTAGATTACATTATGTTTAATTCAAAAGGGAAGTCCGCAGGAGATTTTGAATGGAAATACGATTATCTTTTTACGATTATATAAGGTTAATTTTTATACAGTTGGTAAATGTAATGTTTGAAAATTTTGGTACAAGTGGAGGAAGTTACAATTAGCTCTTTCACTCTTGAATTGGAAAGGCTGACATTGCTAAATGACGTAAAATGTCATATTTTTCGGGATCAATGCGGAAATTTATCGTTGTTTCAGAAAGTTTTTAGACATGTTTATTTGTTGGATTAAATTGGTTTGCTTTCGTTGTATCTTCTCCTTAATGAAGATTAACACGAGATTTACTTGTTACTTGGAAATAAATCTAGGCGTAAAAGAGTGGACACGGCTAAGAAAGGAGGTGAGCCTAAATTCGAGTCTTATGGTGGGGGTCGTCAGTCAGGGTTTGTGGAACATCGAAAAACAATGTGTTTTGTGAGTTTTTAGGCGTGAAAGGGTGTCTAAGAAAGATGTTTATCCATCATTTGTCTACTATTTGAGGTCTGTGGTGTACTGGCCCACCGGAAAGCCGGAAAGTTCCCCGGTGTTTGGTATTTGCCAAGCATTTGTGTGTGTAAATATATTCAGAACCGCCTGTCATATGTTCACCATTTTGGGCTTTTTGTACCTAGTTTACCAGCAATGGACGTTTACCCCCAGTCCACTTCTGTTTGACGTTTCGTGTATATGGATAGTGTAACACGTGGGGCAAATCACTCTAAAAAAAAGCGTACAAGATTTATGGATTTATGATTTTTCAGGGATTTATGAGATTTATAGAGATTTATGAGATTTATAGAGATTTATTCAAAAAGTGTACGAGATTTATGGAGTGATTTGCCCCTCGGTGTAACATTAACTATTCATTTTAAGATCTTTTAGCTTGAAAATTGGATTCAAAACATCAAGTTTACGAATTTAGTTTTGATTACAAATTTCTGAATATTAGCAGCCGGTATAGGTAGTGTTTTGCAGTATTTTGCTCGGTAGTTAGAGATAAATACAGACACCATCTCTAGACATATGACAAATAACACTTGTAAACTTTGGTGTTAAAAGTTCTTTGATAATTTGCGTGTTAAGATCAAATGTCATATATAGAGAGGTGGTGTTTGTCATGATCTCCGCTGGGATCTAGCACCGACCATTTTGCGAACTTTACCACCATGCTGCTCAAAAAATTCTTAAACTCTCGTGTGCGTGTTTCTTAGACTCTCGCGTGCGTGTTTTAACTCCACGCCAATCCACGTCACCAAAAGAACAGTTTTCTTTGAAATTAAAATACTTGCGATAAATATTTTAAACAATGCCATTGAATTTATTTACCGAAAATAACCATGATAAGCTAATCTTGATACTTTTGAATCAAATTCAGCAAAGGCCACCATGATTTTGTTCGCTGTTCCTTCAGATTGATTGCTTTTTGACATACGTAATCAACTGTTTTTGTAATGATATATTATTTTCTGTTCATTTTTTGTCATAGCCTGATCTCAAACTGCAACAGAGGCCCAGGGGGGCAGTACCACCTGGCTTGTTCATATTTTTGGCTCTGGGATTTCGGATTCGATACTCTTTTTTGGATAAGAAAAACGTTTCATCAAAAAATATAATTTTGGCTCTAAAAGTTTGAAATCTTATGTTTTTGGGTAAAATATTAAGAGATGGCATATAAATTTTATCGGCAGCAACATTATGATATTTTTGGGTTTGCGTTTTCATTCCGTTTTATTTGTAGATCAGCTCAATATTTCCTCGGACAAGCCCCTCTACCCTAGTTAGATGACACTGCCCTCTGGGAAGATAGGACAATATGCTCAATGGGTCCTGAACATACTAGAGATGTTTTTTTGTTTTCTATTCTTTTTTGCACAGCATTGAACACGTCATCGGTGGGTCGGTGTTAGATAATAGTCGAGACAATAACGCACACCATCTCCAGATCACCCAAAAAACCATCTCCGTTTGCAGGACTGTAGCTAGAAATCTGCGAGACTACAAATCTCGAATTGTGCATAAAACGACTTCCGAAGGGCATTGCCTTAATCTCTGAGTTTTTAAGTTAATTAAAGAAATATTATTTATTTCCAGTCCATATTTCGACATTAAAGCAACATGCTTGATTTAATGGCGACTTGGGAGTTTAAAATTTGTAAAGATTCACTGAAAAGTACTGGAAACTTATGTGGTGAGTCTAATTTACATAATTATGTTTTTGCTTTAATTTGATATAGGAGTCTTCAAGTTATAGTCATAGTTTGATGCCTTGTTTGCCAAAATTTACCCAATAATCTCCGTTATACTCGATGAAACCAAAAATAGAGGATTTCTGCTGTTGCATTCTGCTGAAAACACTACTTTATGGCTTTGAGAAAGCCATTAACGTTGGCTTTTCTTTAGTATAACTTAAGGATTAATCCGTAGATTTTGGCAAACAATGTCTTCAATTTTATGTTGAAGCTCTTTAAATCCACAGCAAGCAAAAATAAAATTATCAAAACCAAATATCCTTCATAGCAGCTTTCCAAACGTGGAGAATTTTTGGCCACCCGATAGGATAAATGAATTGTCCTAATTAGACATTTTCGTGACATTTTAGGCCGCCTTGAATACGCGCAAGGCAAACGGAATATTTTAAAATGCAAATAAGAGGACTCTTGTATTTTGTATGTTTACAAAATATTCATTATTGATTAGTTAAGATTGTTTTGCTAAAAGTCGAATGTTCGATTTTCGTTTAATGATTATAGACATTAAATATTTAAGGAGCATGCAAACACCAGTTTCTTGCCACCTTGATAAATATTTTCACGTCATGGAAAAAGTAGTATTGCATCGGGTGTCCCAAGAAAATGGCTACTGGTATGATTGAGTCTAACGATGAAAATATTATCTAGACTTTCGGTTGGCCATTCTGCAATTTCAACTTCAAAAATTAATATCTCTAGTTTCCGAGGCACCAAAAATGTTAAGCAATTTGTTTTAACATCAAAGACATTTCGTACCATTTTAGGTAATATTTTCATCGTTAGGCTCAATCAAATCCGTAGCCTTTTCTGGGGCACTCGGTAGTTGTAAATGATTAAAAAAACTGCTAATATAAATTGTTGTTGATAAGAAACATCTTCGAATAAAAACGCTTTAAATTCTAATTATCATCGGTGGAGTCAAGAACAAAATTAAAAAGGTAGAATAAAATATGTGTTTTTCTACTTTTACGCCAAACGCACGCAATTTTTGTTGATCCTGTGTGTTGTATGACAAGTTATATTTTGGCAATTTTGTTAAATAACTTGACTAATTAGTGTTCATCGTAATGTACTGGGAGTCCCAAAAATATGGCAACAGGTTTGATTAAGGCTAGTGCTGAGAATATCGCTCAAATCCGTTAAAAATTATATTTTAAGAAATCCTCTACAGTCAACTGAAAAATAAAAATCTGGTTTGTTGATATTAATCGTTTGAGAATTGAGATAGTAACCTTTAAAGTTCAAATTTTCCTCCCACTCAAAACCAGAGGTTTTAATTTGGGCCTACGCTCTTAAAGGATTGTGTTGTAAGATTTCTGAATCACGGCGGTGTTCCAGACAACATACTTTGTTTTTTAAAACATTTCAAACATTTGAAATTTCAGAATTAATATCTTGACTATCGATGCACAAATAATAACAAGCTAGGTATCAATTTTTAAGTTGACTACCGAGAAATATTTTAAAAGTTATTTTGAATAAATTTGAGTTAAACTCGCAGCGCTATCCTGGATCAAAGCTGTTACCTTTTTTTAGGACACCCGGTGTAATATAACACATAAGCCACATTTTTGTTTCCGAACAGATACTGTATTTAGCTAAGTGTGTTTAAATCAATGGTAATAATAATAATAACACGCAATACAATTTCCAAGATTTATGCAAAAGTTGATGTGTGTGAAAAACCATGCGCTGCCAATCTTGAAACTTTCTTTTCCTGCTCTTACATAAAATATCAAGCTAATTTTTGAAACCATTGTTATTTTATTCACATAAAGAATAAATGACATAATTATAGTATAAATCTGGGAAGAACTTTTGTTTATTGTGATTCATAGTATGTTCTAAACATCCACACATTCCATTTTTGAATAATTTTATTATGCCTTTTTCGTAATTTAGTTCCATGCTTTTAGTTCTTGGTTCAAATAACAATTTTTATTTTTATTTTGAACAAAATGTCAGACTGCAGTTTTTGTAATGCTGTTTCCTATCTGCGGATTCTTACTGTACCCTACCCTCACCCTGGGTACCAGACTTTTTTTACTGAAAGTTTAGTACCCGGGGTAACTGTACCCTAAAACTAACCCCAAATTAACCTAACGTGCTCTAAATCTCACATGTATGCCATGCATGGCATTTGACTACATCTCCTTTTGGAATATGGAAACTATCACCAGCTCTATTCCAGGGTAAAGAAATGACTGAGCACTCATTAATTAAGAAAGCGCTGGATAGCTCAGGCAGAGAAGCGTTTTTCTCAAAATTCTATTCGTGAACTGACACGTAACTGTTATTTGTTCTTCTACCTTCCTAAAAGTAAATTTGTATGTGCATAAACCAACATAGTCTTTCATCGCTGACTTTTCTTCTTGTTTAGTTGGCGAAGAATCATTGGTGCATATGAGTTTTGTCAATGAACCGTACAGCAGTCATGTGTATATATCAGGACATTTGTGACAATGTTTATTTTGAAAGAGAAGCTTGGAGTACGCACTGCCTTGGGTAAGGTTGCTTTCTACTTTCGTTTGTTTTTATGCATTTTATGTTGGTAGTCATTGTTGTATTAGGATCATCACAGCAGAAATTCGCATAAGAAAGCCGATTGTTTTTGTACCAACCTGGCAAAGGTTCTTATATTACACAAAGCAAATGTTTTTGTACGCAGACGATACTTGTCTAATATTTAGTGACAAAAATGCTAGGAAAATAGAAGAAAACTTGAACAAAAATTTCAATTCTCTTTGCGAGTGGTTCATTAAAATAAACTAAGTATACATCTAGGTGAAGACAAAACAAATAAAAATAGACTTCAGAAAACGGCCAGATTTTATGTTATATTTACATAGTATTTTTAAGTCTCTTGTCTTTTGTTGGCCAGGACAACATTTTATTTTGCTAATTTAAGTTATGTAAGCAAGTAAGTAAGTAATATTATGCCACTAAATAAAAATTTACAATTCAAAATTTAAAAGGATAAAATATTACACGCATTGTAATGAAAGATAAATATTAAAATTAATGAATAAATTACAACAAAAAAAAACAATTTGGTTTGCGTTTTCGTTGCATTATAATTTTGGGTTAGCTCAAGATTTCCTCGGACCCTACCCGATTTAGCTGGTACTGCCCCCTCCCTGGGGATGTAAACTGATATTAGGCTATTTTCTCTGGCAAGTTAATTATCCTTGGTTAGTGATATCGATGTTGATCTGTTGGCATGATTTTAATATAAAGGCAATCATTTTTAATGCTTTTCATGCTTTCTTCAGAGAATATGGTTCGTGAACGTAACAGCAATCTACATGGTACATTGCTACCTAACTTTCTAAAAGAAAAAAGAGTAAGCACTTTTTCTTGCGTTTTCACAAACCTCAGTTTGAAAATATGTTTTCTGTTTGCTAGTTAATAGCAGATATAGTGAATTGTTCCAAGTAAAACTAAAACATTTTTGGTACTTTTGTTAGTATCTATACTTTGAAATTTATTTCCGAATTTATACGTTAAAAAATATTGCGAATTAATAGGATCTTTTGAAGATTAAATGCATTAACCATTTTACCCCCAGAAGGGGCTAAATGACCCATTGCTAAAACGTCATATTTTCAAGAGGTAGGTACAGACAGAACTTTATATTTATTTCAGATTGTTTCTATGCTCTACCCCCTGCAAAATAGAGCTTTCATAGGGTTTTTCTCTTAATTGGAAATAAATCCGGGTATGAATGGGGAATTTTTCAAGAATTGCTCTTTGTTCCTGATGTTTGCAATTTTATTAATTTTGTAGAAAATCCTCAGAATGAAGTCATTTATTTTATTGATCGGAGTTGTTGCTGTGTTGCTACAGTTTTCTTTTGCAAAGAAGGTACAAAAAGATAAAGATGACGAACAGGTAACAGTTTTAACCCTTCTACTGTCTTCCAGATGCCTTCGCCCACGCAACTGACTATCGGCAAATGCCACTCGAGATGCATCCTATCGTTACTGAACACTCCCCCCCCCCCCGGCAGGCTACTTAAGATATGCCCCCCACACTACAAAACATCCTCCACGATACTGAACATCCCCCTACGCTACTGAAAATCAATCTGCCATGATATGAACATCCTCCACGACACTGAGCATCTCCACGATACTAAGCATTTGTCATGATACTAAGCATCTTCCGTACTACTGAGCAGCCTCCAAGATACTGAACATCCTCTACGCTACTTGAAATCCTTTACGATACTGACCATCCCCTGGCTACTGAACATCCCACATGCTACTGAACATCCGGAAAAAAGCTCAAAGATTTTCCCCACGCTGCTAGGCATCCTCTACGCTAGACGTCCTTCGCCTCACGCTACTGAACATCTGCCACCATACTCAAAGATGCCACCCCACGACACTAAGCATACCCCACAATACTGAACATCCCCCGAACATCCCCCACGATACTCAAAGAAGCCTCCCCCGCGCTGCTGAACACCCCCATGACATTGAACATTCCCATACTACTGCGCAGACGTTATTTTCAAAAGCACGAGCCGCATAGCTACGAAATGAAAGAGTAGAACTATACAAAACTTTGATATCGCCTTCACCGGGCTCCACCCTGACTGTCAGTTAAATTTTTTAGCTCTCATAATCTCCCAAACTTAAATTTTTTAATTTTACTTTCAGCCAGATACCAGAGGGGAAATAGCAACAACTGGAAAAGCAATTCAAGCGGAGTCAGAGGACGAGTTTGATATTACTACACCTGTGTCCCCTATTCATAATAACCAGGAATGGAAAAATCTCAGTCCAGAACAAAGGCGCACTATGGCACTAGAAATGTACTATTCCATCATAGGCCTATGCGAGAAGAAGAACATTCAGCATTGCGCACCAGTTGATGCGCAATTCGTCGCAGTAGCGCTAGCTTCTGGCGACCCGCAATGCTTCTTCTATTGTGGCTTCGATAAGATGATGGACAAGGCCAAGAATGACGAGCTACCAACCCAATACACACTAGCTCTTGCTATCGATGTAGGAAATTATTGGGTTGCCGAAGTGAAGCAAGAGTCAGATATGGCAGCGCTTAATGCCGATGGGAAACGAAAGGCAGGATTGACAACCAGTAAAACAGCTAAGAAATTCGTCTTCTTTCCTATTATATTTGCTGCAGTTGGTGCCATTATCAATATTGGGAGCATGGCTGCAATTGGATATTTCTCAAATGACCGAAACATTGATGAAATGTCTAAAGTTGGCAAACTAAGTGGGCCAGTGAGAGCTGCCTTGACCCCAGCTTTGAAAGTAACACGAGCGGTAAGTTAATTAATCTTTTTAATAACATTAAAAATAGATATCCCAATAATGTTATGAAGGATTCATTCATGTCCAGAACAGTTGCCTTATGTCGTAAAACCTAACTGTTGTCCCAGAATTTAGATTTGTTTGCAAGGCTGCTGTGGAGGAGTTTTAGCTTTGATAATTTTGTTTTTGCTTCACATTTTGTTTTTGCTTCACATTTTGTTTTTGCTTCAACTTAAAGTTTGATACCTCATTTGGCAAAATCTACTTAGCGTAGTAATCCCTGAGAAACACTAACAGAAAGCCAACGTCAATGGCCTTCTCAAAGCCAGTATGTAGTGTTTTCAGCAGTAATCCTCTATTTTAGTTTCATTGAGTATAACTCGGTGATTATTGGTTATATTTTGGAAAACAAGGTATCAAATTCAGGCGAAAACAGAATTATCGAATATAAATCTACTCCACGGCAGCTTTTCAAACGTGGATTAAATTTTTGGCCACCTTGGCAGGATGGTGTTTCTCGTCAGAAATTTAGTCCTTTGTCTTTCTATGATGGTACACCCGGACAACTTGGTAATTTTCTAAAGTTTTGCATAATAATTTGTTGTTAAGCACGGAGGTTTACAGGTTACAAAATCGATCAATCAATGGACAGCTAAAACTGGATCTAAGAAACTTCTGCTGCAGTTTCTTCGAACATTTCACTCCTGGATTTTCTTTCAGTTAAAATATAAATGCCATATTAGTTTTCATTGTGTAGGGGTAGCACAAGCGAAACAGCTTAAGTCGAAATATATACTAAAGTTAAACCTCCGAAATGAATGAAAATCTATATTTGCCCCCTTGAAATATAAATTTTTAAGTTGCTTAACAATGAGCCGTATAGCCTTTCGAGGGGGTGAACAAATAAATTAAATCAGTGGTCTTTTGAGAACGCAAAGGATAAGAGTTCTATTGGTATCACATTTTTCAAGTAACGGCGCAAGCATCCGTGGATCGAACGAGCAGTCTGCAATAGTGTGACCTTTTCTGAAAGCACATTATAAATATCTTCATATTCGTTTAATGTTTTTGGTTGACTTAATTGCAATTTTTGTTTTATTTTCATTCGCTTTCTGTTCATTGTGTCTGGTCGCCATTGCAGTGTTCGTTTTTCGCCATTTTCGACCCCAGAAAAGAAGAAAGCAACATAAAGCGAACTAAAATATGTAATTCGATAAAATGTTAAAAAAATTATTTGTTTGTTGGCGTAAATCAACATATCCTATTGCCCGTGGTAAAAAGTACTTATGATAAACATTGAAATATAATTTTCAGACGCGTGGTTGCTTCGATGTAACTGGCAAAGTGAATGTACAGAGTGGTATTGGTGAAATGGCGGCCAAACAAATCGGAGACCTTAAGGTTGGCGACAATGTTGAATCTGTGAACGACGATGGCCATATTGTATTCAGCAAAGTATACTACATTGAACATGGCGAGAAAAAGACTCGCGGAAAACTGGTGAAAGTATTTTACGAAGATCAAGGCAAAATGGCCAACATCGGCCTCAGCGAACGCCATCTCATTTACGCCACTCGAGAAGACAGCGTAAACATTGACGCAGCCAAAGCAAAGCCGGTTATGGCGTCTGAACTTAATAAAGGTATACAGCCAACATCGTTCATGGCGATATTTTAATAGTAAATACCCTTTGATTGGCTCAAATGAAAGAGTAGAATCGCACTAGACTTGTTACACTAGTCCTTGTAGTCCTACTATAGTCCTTTTTTTATTTTTTGACGTCACTCCGGTCGATCCTTGTTGACGTCAAATTATCAAAGAACGCAGGGAACCAAGGAATCCAGTATTGAGTTCAGAATCTCAAACCAAAATTCCATCGAAAAGACAAAATGATTTCTCCAGAGGTTCAAAAAGATAAAACGCAACATAAATAACAAGATTTGAAATTTTGTTGTTAATTATTAACATTATCCCGCCAATGATTTGCAGGTAGCAGTCACCAGGGATTTGACTTCTTACACTAGTCCCTTGTTTCAATAATGAGTTTTTGACAGATTTGACATCCCCATTATTAACCGGAAGTGACGTTATATCTACCAAAGAGCGTAGGGAAGCATGGGACTGATTTAATATGTCTATCAAAGGGTATTTATTTTCTGAAAAACAGGATTTTTTGTCCATTTGAATGCTCGGCAATATCTTTTAAGTGCTCACAATGCTTACCAATATCCTGCTAAAAGTTGACCATTTATTGCTGGAATAGACTTGCACGAAGTCTATTTCTTGTTTGATCAGTACTTTTGGGAGAAATGCAATTTTGGAAACCTTTGCGGAGGAAAAATATTGGAAAATTGTAAGTTTCAGTGGTCTGGCAATGCGGTACAACAAGCCCAGCAAGGCACGGCGTCTAGTTTGTTTTGTATTTTTCTTTTAAAAAATGGTTCACTGCAGTGTTTGAACTGTTCTGGACAGGCCCGTAGCGCCCATCAGGGCAGAGGGGTCAGTTGTCCCCAACTCTTTGTGAAATATTCGATTTTTTTATTGTTTTTTTGGAGTAAAAAGAGAGTATTAAACGTTACAAATTCTGTTGCCCCTCCCCCTCCTCCTTGTTGTTGTATGATTATTGATCCACTTTAAATGATTACTGATTACTGATCCACTTTATATGATTACTGATTACTGATCCACTTTATATGATTACTGATCCACTTGATATGATTACTGATCCACTTGATATGATTGCTGATCCACAGGTGATTACTTATGGGTGAAAGAAGATGGAAAATTGGTAGCCAAAGCCGTGAAAGAGATTCTCCAATATTTTGGCGACGTGATCCATCCCCTCACGGACAACCATCACATCATTGTTGACGGTGTTCACGCTTCGGTGCACATTTTGGACGAAGATGTTTACCGAGTAATAACAGCACCGCTGAGATGGGTCTGCTGGCTGAATCCGGAAGCAGGCAAAAGCAACGTCGTCAAGAAGTTGGTGCGTTTTGTCGAAAATGCGAAGGAGCCGTTTGCAAACGATGCCATTGGAAGTGTTTTTGCTAGTGGAGCCATGCAAATGGGGATTTATGGCGTCAGCACTGCCTGAAGTACATGTTTGGACTTCATTTCATTTTCCATTTCAGGTTCAGCATGGTTTTCAAGGGGACTTACTTCATACGAGAATCTAATCAATATAATTATTGATATTTAATGAAATATTTCTGAGGCATTAATACTGTGATTATTCTTTCAAATCTGATTAATACTGTGATTATTCTTTCTTCTGAGCAAATGCCAAAGCGCCATCACTATTTTGTTTAGGTTGCGAAAAAACCACGATTTCTGAGGTCGGTGTTAGATCATTGCTGAGATAATCACAAGCACCATCTCTAGATACATGACAAGCAACAGTTGGACATTTCGTTGGTTAAAAAGTTCTTTTGGGATGTTTATTTTAAGAACGAATAAATGTTGTCATGTATCTAGAGAATTGATCTAATGTTTTCCTATTGTTCTGGTCAGAATTCAGGGTCGGAGTTTCTTATAAATTGGATACTACTTTAATTTTTATTGGTTCTGCCGGGGAAATGTCGCAGGCACGTCATTTCCATTAAAATTGTTATCTGCCTGCGAAACTGTGATGAAAGGTCAATTGGCTGCTTCGTGCAAAATATAGTGTTGCAGGGAAGGCATTACTTTGATTTTGATTGGTTTAAAAAAAATCACATGACATTTTCGTGTGCCACCGGCTACCGTTGGTTACCGGGAGCTGCCGGGAAAGTTGAACTAATTTAAACTTTTTCGCAATTTCTTCCCGGTATCGCAACGCGGGCAGCCGCAGGCACTGAATGTAAGTGGTTTCCATTAAGAAATATTTGCCTGTGACTTGCCGCCGGTAGCTTACGGCTATATGGAAACCAGGCTTAAATACAAGATAATTTATTGTACCCCTACAAGTGGGCACACGGCATCTCCAGATATGACAAGTAACAATTGTACATTTCGGACTTAAATGATGTTTTTTAAATGGATATTTTAAGAACGAATTACATTTGTCATATATTTGGGGATATCTCGCGCACGTCAAGTCCATATGCTCTAGCGCTCACCCTTCTAACGGTTCTGCATATACAACTGCAGCATCAACTGGTTCAACGTTTGTTTTCATCTCTTAGTCTAGGAGGTCACCGGAATTTCATTTTTTCATTTTATATTATTTAAACACAAAATCCCTTCAGCAAAACCCGTAATCCTAACTCAATAAGAAAATAATATCACATTATATACATTTTTAAATACAGTTAATCTAAAATATCTAAAAAGCAGCTGCTCTTCCAGGGAGTCGTATTTTCGTTTTTCTTTCAGCTCTTGAAATGACCTTTTAATTGCTTAATAATTAATAGCCGAATAATGAAAGCCTTTCTTGACTTATTCAAGATTGTTTCTTAGGATTTGTAGGTCCCTGCAATTCATTGTTCTGTGGTGAGAGAAATTTCGAGCTCGCTTGTGCTGTTTTAGAGGCCCCGGGCCAAAGATGTCAAACAAAGTTCGCTACACGAATAGCCACTTCTATATGGTTGGGTGACAAATGCATTTATCATAGCCATTTTGGTGGTGATCTTCTCATAATTAGAATTAAGGTTGCTCCTTTCAACTGAAAAATTTAAAGGGGTCCGGGCCAAGTTGGCTCATACGTCAATGCTTTTCTAATAATACCAACATAAAATCACAAGCGAAATTACAAAATTGGGAAAATATAATGGTTCGCGGCCTCGAGTCAAAGGAAGGTTTTTCGTAAGGTTTGTTTACGTTCCAGAAACGTTCTTTGATTTCCTTGCTGCAAATTACTCAGACTGTAGAAATTGAAGAAGATTCCGGACATAATATTTTGAACCGAAGAAAGGTAGACGTTTTTTGTGCACTCTGTGAAATTACATTCCTGTTGCCAGCGAAATATGAGGCTGTGGGCTTACCTGGGTAGATGTACATGCTGTTATCTTTCTGAAACGTCTGAATATTTCTTGCCTGATGTCCCTCATGCCAAACCCGTAAATGAATGGATCGGCGCATGTATTCGCCGTTGCAACAAAACCGGTAACAATCATTATATCTTTGCGCAGATCCCCGGTTACCGCGGTGTAGAGCATGTAAGTTGCCCAAGGAATCATGCATATCACGTACGAAACTAGCACACCCATAACACTGACAGTTTGTCGCCATTGTTGTCTTCTTGCTTCGCGTCTCAGTCTCTCTCTTGTAATGTCAACCATTGTTCTAGGAGTATTTCTTGTAGCTCTTCTTGACGTGATCAAAAGAGTGATTTGGACATAGAGGATGACACACGAACACGAGAAAATAACAACGGAGTTAAAAATTCTCGAACTTGCGGGTCTCGGAGAAACTGAAACGACGAGAAATGTATCAAGTGAAGAACACACCACTGCCCCAGAACAAGCTAAAACTAAAGTGAGAACTGTCCTTTTCGTTGTGACAATCAGTAAGAACTTAAATGGTCGTGTGACAGCAATATATCGTTCAACCGCCAAAGCAACTATGCAAGAACTAGAAGTCAAGTTTGAGCACAACAAAATCAGATGAGAAATTTGACATGCTAATTTTGAAATTTCTCCCTTATTTATAAGCATTATAGCAAAAATAATAGGACTCCCTGAGAGTTGCAAACCATCGGAAATAGACAACATGATTAATATAATGTGTCTCGGCAACTTTTCTTGTAAAGCAAGAAGAACGAGTAACAAAGGCAAGTGAGCAAACACGCACAACAATGTGGCGACAATGAGTGGGAAAATAATATATTTCTCGTCTCCTACGAAACATTTTGCTATTGATGTCGTTGTTGCATTCGCCTGAAACATTGTGTAAAATGTGAAATTGAACCACAAAACTTTCCACCGTCTTCTTGAAGTGTTATCTTCTTGTGAAATGTGTTGTTTGTTTGCTCTGTGTTCTTTGCTCTTTGGAATTAATGATGTTCTTTCTATTCTTTCACCAATATCAGCAGTTTAATTTACCCTTGTAGCACATTGCGGTAATCTCTTTTTAAACTTAAAAGACGAACAGTATGCAAGACTTGCAAGACGAACAGTTTTTAACTTTGATTTCAAAGCGTCGTTGCTCAACATCTGTCGTTGCTCAACATCTGTTGTCAAAGCGTCTTTGCTCAACATGAGATACCATCGGTTTCTTGTCAGGTCCACGTTTTTACTTTATAAAGAATCTCCTTTGTGTTACGTACAGACAAAGGTGCACCAGTGTAACTCGTCCTAAATGGGTACAACCTTCAATTCTAAAATTTAGAAAGCAGGGCTAATCCATATCCAGATGATCATCTAAAGCATCCGATGATTTAGAATAATGGG
>JAYJMH010020450.1:0-19760 GCA_036873815.1 Phacellophora camtschatica
AATTTAATAACGTAATTAATTTATTAACGTAATTAATTTTACGCATTTGTAGTAATATGTTCTTTATTGTCACATTAGTGTTTATAGGTCCTTGTCGGCTTTTTCAGTTTGCTGAAGATAATTCTAGCCAGGGTCAAAACGTTCTTTCAATCATGAATAAGCATCAAGTTTAAGTCGGTTTAATTGCTGGAAAGCAACGTGTAAGCGAAGCATGTGCATTTGCAGCAGTTTGTGCATTTGAACATGGTTGGTTATCAGCGAGTTTGATTGCGTTATTCTGCGCTATTTTGCGTTATTCTGCGTGGCAGTTCTGGTTTGTGCCAGAGGCACTAAAATTTCAAGCAATACACAGCAACAGATACGGTAGACGACGGTGGCAAATAAGCGGGAGGGGGGGGTTAAAAAACGGGGCGGTTAGAGAAACTGAAGAATTTAACATTGTTTTACAAAAAAAATAATCTACATTTCGTATGTGAATTTCTTCATTTTGAACTCAAATATTATTATCAAATATTTACAGAAATATTATAAGCGCAACAGAATATGAGAAAAATAATAAATGGGGGTTCCCAAAAATAAGGTCCGGTGGTGGGAAAAGAATCGAAAAATTAATAAATGGGGATACGTTTATTAGGCAGAGAGTAGTTATGGCAGTTATAGTGAATTTGAAATCTGAATAAAAGTCAGGAAAAAGGTTTTACTTGGAATATTTGTGTGTATTTTAATACATATTCGAACGGAGTCGTTTACTTATTTTGTGTTCTCTCCATCACTCGACGTACGAAACGCAGAACAAGATTAATCTATTTTGTAAGATGTTGCGATATGTGGCGTTGTTCACTTTCTCTCTTGGAAGTTACCATTCAGACAATTGGAATGTCTTACGTTTTCACTCGTCTCAAGGGGGTAATGCGACGTTGTTATCATCACTGATCTCTTTATATGTGTATAAAACATTCAAAAATGATATTGTTTGTACCAGCTAAAGTTTGTTTTCGTAGGAGGAGATTTCGTTACTTGTGAACTTCATTTTATCATTTAGCATATTTTATTTATGCAATTTCGAATAAACATTGTAAATAGGGATCTCTTCTCTCCTCTCTGATAAAAGCGTTCAACAGTTCTTGACCTGTATTTTGTCTTGTTCTCAATTCGAAATACCAACTTTAAGCTTTTCTGAGGTTTTCTGGGAAAATATGCTACCTTTTCGGGCCCCACAACCACCCGTTGGCATGGCATCACTTCCCTTAACTGCGTTAACTGCTAGTTTTTATTTTAATTTACTGATTATGTCTGAACTGTCTACATCGATACACACCGATCATGTCCATATTAACTTATTACCGTTGATATATTTATATGCATCAAGAAATCTGAATTTGTCTTTTTCATAAAAATGCACATGCATGTCATGACCATGTTAATTCTTATCGCCGTCCTCGCACTTAAATTTATCGTCTAGCTGCGTTTTCTACAGAATTTTCCAATTTCTGATATATTTTTTGAAACACTTTAGAAATTTATTTTTGTTTTATGCAGGGTTGGTGGAAGTGATTTTCATGCAAAAGAAGATTACTTTTCTGTAACGGTAGACAGTTTTACAGGAAGTTTTCTTCAGGCCAAGGTATCCATACCACTAAACTTTCTTTACGTTTGAATATCAGTTCTTTTTATTCAATACTCCTAAATGAAGCTTTGTTTTTTTTATGATGAAATCAGAGACTTCGTGGCTTTGTAAACTAGCTTGTTAACAAGAAAGCAATTTTGTGATATCGTTAACAAGTGAACAATGGTTGGCATAACATCTAGCAATAGATACATTTAGGATTGTGTGTTGCAAAATTTTACTTTTTATACTGTAGATGTAATCTCTTGAATTTAGCGTATCAAGCCATATCACACGACTATCTACATTTACATGGGTTTACAACTTTTGGCGTGCTGAATTGTCCCAGCATATGGATGAAAGATTTTTCTGAAATATTTTTTTAATTGGATAATTAATTATTTTGGCAGGTTTCTCGTAATTCTGGCAAGGAGAAGGAAGATCTTTTGTCTGGTGATGAGCAAGAAAAAGGAATTTGGGACTCAATCACAAGGTAGGAAAGATCATTTTCAAACACTAGAAAAAGTAAGGGTAAAAGTTAATGAATCAGTAAGCACATGGAGAGAAACTAAACAAGGTGTACTTCAATAATCAGTTCTAGTGCCCCTCCTATTTAATATTTATAGCAATGATATATTTCTGAATAGAACTGACATAATTTAACCATAAAAACAGAACTCAGAAATGTAATTGAAAGACTTGAAAATGATGCTTCTTAACTAATAAAATGTTTACCTTGAAATCACATAAAATTAAGAAAATTTTTAACATTATAATATTTAAGAAAATAAAAACGAAAATTAAAATTCATATCAAAAAGTCGTTCGCAAAAGAAAACGAGAAACAAACTTTACTTGGCATTATACTCAATGAAAAAAAATAGTTTAAACCATGCAAAAACGCTCTGCCAAAAAAGCAAGCCAAAGACGTTTTTTCCAGGGGTAAATATTCTTCCACATTTTTGTTAATTTTTCCCAAGTATTTATGCAGGGTTGGTGGAAGTGATTTTCATAACGTTTTTAATGATAAATCATTGATTCTTCCCCAAACTGTCGCGGCATCAATTTTTTTTTAACTGTTTGCCTATGGAAGGGAGAAATAATGTATATTTAAGAAGCATTGTTTTGAGCCCAGTAAAATGTGGAATAAAAGCAGAAGCTTACTGAAGACAATGTTGAAAGTTAAACGTCCCTTGTTTCAGAAAGACTTTGGAAACCACATCTCTGGTCTTTATATATACCGTGATGCTTTGATGCAGTTACTCTGTTCATAACCTAAACTCTTGATTTTAGAGCTACTCATCATCTTCTTTGAAAAGGATCTTCCTGTAAAATAGTTTTAGTCATTAATTCAGGTATTCGGCAAACAGAAGAAGCAGCTGCAAAGATGCCAATCGATATCTGGACAGATTTTATGATATGGATATACTTCATAGCAGGTTGTCCCAAAAAACTGCTTTTTGTCTGCTTTTAGTTAAAGATAGCAACAAGGAAAAGAAATTAACGTATCCGTTTTGATAAAATGTGAACCTTCGGAGCCCAACTTGAAGTTTGAGTGAGTGATCGTATTTAATGTGCCTAACCTGCAAAAGTATTAAGATGACTTAGGGTTAAATACAACAATCCCCAGCAACCTGGCACTCATTTTACCGAGCTCGGAAGGATGGACAGCTGAGTGAATTTTAAGAGGCGCAGCTGGGAACAAAACCCCGGCTCCTCAGGAGAGAGGCAGGAATGCAAACTACTGCGCCACTCTACCGTGTTACAGCTCATATTACCTAGATACGAGCTTACAAAAATATTTCCATGTAGTCTTAAACCATTGTATTCTCACTATCGGAATTGAAACACTTCATTTCCCACAACTTTTGCAGCAATAACTACTGTAGAATCTCCAAACAATCAATTACTAAATGAGAATACTCAGGTTTTAGGCTCCACGCAAATGTGCTTTGTCGAAGCTCTGAGAGTTTGAAATTCATTTATGATAATCGTAACCCGTAAAATTCTGATATGTTACCTTTTAGTAATGTGAATTCTTCAATAATTGGTTTAAAATTATGTTTTTGGAAAAACGCAGAGCATTTGAATAAATACCTTATATATATATATAATAAATGAATGCATACCGAGTGCGCCAAAAAAGCGGAACATCTTTGACGAGCTACCAAAAATCGTGTACTGCACAGATAACAGTGATTAAAATTGATTATAATGTCAAAAAGACTGAAATAGTTGTAAAATGTTTTCTCTCGATTTTTTCGACGCTTGTTCTTCCGTTATAAGCGATTTTCAAAAAATTGCAGATCTCATTGAAAACATTCAAAAACATTGATAACATTGAGGTCAAACATTGACTGTGAAAATAAATGCTTTCAAACGAAATGAAAAGCCTTTATTCAAACTAAAACTGAAAATGCCTTTGAAATGGTTCCGGGAATCTCTCTTTGTCCATGTGCTCTCAGGCTTTTGAAATTTGATCAACGTTTTTCAGTGTTTTCGAGATTTTGTGAGATAGAAAATGTTTTGAAAATTTCTTATAACGACAGGACAAGCGTTGAAAAAATCGCCAAAAATTATAAAAATATATATATATTTTTATATTTTGATATTTTGCAGTTATGTCAGTAAAGAGCAAGAAGACATTGGAAGAAATGGCACAATTCACATATTTTCAGTTGCAACTGGTCGTCTTTACGAAAGATTTCTTAGGTATTCAAATTAACCTAGGATGGCTATCCCCAGATATATGACAAATAAACAATTGCAAATTTCGTTGTACATTTCAATTCATTTCATTAATTTACATTCTTAATTTTTGAACTAAATTGATTCAAAGCAAAATAAAAACTGATTTACATTGCAACAATTAAATGTGGAAAATGAATTTGTATATATAGGAATGATCTCGCACATGCCAATATAATTTGCGAATTGAATGACTATATTTCACACCACTGAGTGCAGTCAATCAAATCAAAATAAACATGGAGAGCAATATTTGTGATTTTTTATTGTGGTTTTCTTGACTCTGTTAAAATGTGTGAAATTTGTTATTTTGGGTGATAAATTACACTGTTGTGTTCAGTGCTGAATATTTCAGTAAAAGAAAATACTTTTTTGCTTCCCTTGTGTGCTGAATATTCAAAAAATTTACATCTAATTTTTTAGAATTGCTGCAGAAATCCTTTTATTTGTATTTCTTAATTGTTATAAAGATCGTTCACCCGAAGCTTTAATAAAACTTTTGGCATTTTATTCGTTACTAGCATTGGTAGTAATATTAAAATATCATTTTAAATATAGGCAGAGTGTTAAGTAGGTGCATGATATTTGATTTACTATTTGCAATATACCCTTTTTAGAACCAAAGTTATTCTTTGAAAGTAATTTGAAAGTAATAACTTATCCTTTCAATTCCATAGGATTATGATGCTGACTGTGTTAAAGCACACTACAAATCCAGTCAAGTTCTGGTTTTTAAAAAATTACCTTTCTTCTACATTTACGGTAAGCATATTTATTTTAATTTTTTGCGAATTTACCCTGGGAATATTTTTTTGACTTTTGATTTAAATTGACATACGAATAGTTTTTGGCACTTTGGTTTATTGTAATCATAGTATTCTGTTCTATGTCTTCACATTGTTTTCGTCTATTGTGTTCACAGTGTTATTGTCTGTTGTGTTGACCATGCTCTAGTTTATTGGATTCACAATGTTCTTGTTGTGAGCATAATGTTCCGGTCTATTGTGTTTGCAATGTTTAGATCTATTGTGTTAATATTGTTCCGGTCTATTGTGTTCGCAATGTTTTTGTTTATTGTGCTCATCCTGCTCTGTTATATTGTGTTCACAATGTTTTGGTCTATTGTGTTAATATTGTTCCGGTCTATTGTGTTCGCAATGTTCTGGTTTATTGTGTTCACCCTGTTCTGTTATACTGTGTTTACAATATAATAACATACATATCTTTTATTTTCAACAATCCACACGCTGGTAATAAATTTCTATATTTTTTACGACAGAGTTTCCTTCCTCACATGGCAAAGGAATACAATTTTGACTATTCACTTGTTCAATATCAATGGCCTAGTTGGTTGCATAGACAAACGGATAAACAAAGGATTATATGGGGGTACGTTTTGGTTCATTCTTTATTTGCGTTTATGAAGAGGAAGGATTTACAAATTTGTGATGCTTTTCCAAATCATTACAAAAATAAGAATTAAAAGACATCCTGTGCCGATCTTGTGCTTCTTCAACAGGTTGCACTTAAGGTTGAGGCTTGGGGGAACATTTGAGATGTCAAGCAAATTGCTCTCTTTTGAGGGTATCTAAAACGTCATGCAACGTATCAATGTTTAACTTAACCATCCCTCGCCATGATTTCAAATGAATATCTCCCAAACATTAGTCTCTAAGCTCCATCAGATATGTGAAAATTATTTTCAGAAACCCAGTAATATGTGTACATTTGTTTTAACTTTTTCTTTCCCCTTTACTTTTTATGTCAAGGCCCATACATTTATACCAAAACAGTTCCGTAGCGCCTATTGGGGGGAGGGTAGTTGCCCACCCCTACTTTTTGTCAACTATTAGATTTTTGCATTTTTCATTTGGCGTAAAAGGTGGAAAGTTCTTCCTTCCTACGGCATTGCAAATACTGAAGCAAGATAAATGTTATTCTTCAAGATAAATCTTTCTTTTAAAATTATTTTCTAATTGCTGTTCCAAGTTTATTAAAAATCAAGAGCAAATGTGTAATACCTTTACTGGAGATTAAAAACATGCATTTTCTGCTGTTTCTAAAATATCTTGAACGATCTTAAATCGTAATTTTGTAATTTTGGATCTCGTTCAAATAAGAATTTTACATTTGCCATGTACTCCTGACCTATATATTATTGTTATCGGAAAGATGTGTTTATTACTGAAGAAAAAGGTCAATGAGGAGATTTTAACTTGCAGGTGCTCACTAAAAGCACTTATTACAAGCACAGATCTTTATTTAGCATGGGGCGCTTTTTATAATTATCATGAATGTTAATAACATTTGACGCAGTTAAAAGTGGCTCAGAGTCATCTTTCAAAGTAACAATTTCTATGATACTGGGGTTTCTTTCAGCTGGTGAGCCAATTTGGTCCATAATATGGCTTTTGCAAGCAAAAACAATAAGGTTATTTTACACTTTCTTTTTTTTTGGGCCAGACAAATCCCTGACCAAGCCACCCGAACATATTTTGTCAGCAGTCTTTTGTTTCATAAAACTGCGCATGCTCTGTCAATTGGAGTTTAGTTTCGCTGTATTTGCTTTTGTTAAATATATTTAATTATGTGTTATATTGTGTTTTAAATTCTATATACTTGATTATATCAAAACTGTTTTTAACAGGCTGACATTTACAGTGTGATATAATATATAATTCTCTGAAACATTTGTTTATGCAGATACAAGATACTATTTCTGGATGTCCTCTTTCCTCTTAACTTGAACAGAGTCATATTTGTCGATGCAGACCAGGTACACTCAATTTTGTATAAATAACATTTTTTATATTTTCTTGCAATGCCAATTTACTTGGTCTTATTCGAAAATTGTTGGATATTATTGGTTTTGCAGAATGTTCATTACCAACTGGTACTTTTGCCTTTTTGTAAATTCAATTTCCTCCGCAGGGAGTATTTAGTTTTTAGTTGTTAAAAGTATTTAACAGTCTTGGACATGGATATCATTTTGGTCATTAGCCATTTGAGATTTGGACATGGATATGGATATTATTTTACTTTTTTGCACGGAATTTTAACAAACCATTTTCTCGCGATAAACTCAACCAGAGTTTATATCAATATGCATTTTGTGAGCAGTTTATGCTGTTATGAAGGAGATTTAACCTTCTTGTTTTAAGCGCAAACGCTTCCTTTTCTTTGATGAACTTGGAAAACCCCTGTGCTCAAATTTCGATTGATGTCAGCTGAATTTAAAATGCATATGTTTTCAATTTTTGAAACAACAGCTGTCATTAACAAGAGTAATAAACCCGTTCTCGAATGTTTTTCTGTTAACTGCGAAATTGTCTTCTGGATACTTTGCTTGTGATTTCAAGAATTTTTACTCATATTTATCTTTACCCAGATTCTTTGAGGCGCCTATTTTACGAGTTGCCAGTTGTCAGTTGTGTGTTGTGAACCCGGGGGTACATGTCCCACAGTAGTGTAGCATTGAGATTTTATAAATCCACCCATCTTTAATGTTAAATTTTCGTGAATACCCAAAATTAATATTGTGCTCCATTCCAAACTACCTAACATTAAGGATATTTTTTATGTCTAACCCAACATTGAGGCATTCTTGCCAAAAATCATTCCCATGTTTAGAGAATTTACTGCCTTCAAACCCACCCTAATTGGCGGCACATACCCGTACCCATATATATTAGGGTGTACCCCCTCCCCCCTTGGGTTGCGAGTTTAATTTTTGTCATGTTAAATTCTTGCAGTTAGCCCAATTTATGAAGGAGCATAACATTACTTATTACCTGTAAAGGAGTTCAAATGACCAGGCCAATGCTCTCTTTAAATATGAAAACATTTCCGTTCATCACCGAGGATGCAAATTGCGAATTCAATTTGTGCATTGTATTGGAATGGGATTATCCATGATAGAAATTCTATGATAGTTACTTTAACAATGGTCTGATGTCCGTAACCAATAACATTTATTCTTAGACATCAAAATATAGTTCTGGTTTTTTTTCCAAAAAGTAATTATTTTAAAATATAAGCCCTTTTGATTGCAGCCAGGATTATGTTAATATGAAAAGGAAACAGGGCCTGATGAATATGTGACCCATAATTCTGCAATATTTCGCCTTAAATGCTTTAGTAATGGTACGTTTCAATATTGCAAATCTATTAAGTTAACTCTCCTCAATATTTTAAACGCAACACAACTTCAACTTCCTTTTATATAGAGAATATTGTTTGTGTGACAGTATCTTTTTCCAAAGACGCCAATGGTTTATATTCCACAAATTACTAGTTCAAGTATGAATTTTACTGACTTTACTAAATTTATTAAATGCAAAAGCATTACCCTGCAACTTTTCAACAGAAATTAACTTTACTTTTAAACTTTACAAAAATTTAATACTAATACAATGAAAAATCAACTCGCAACTGATAACTCCTTAATTTTGATTTGAACAGAAAAATCGTCAAGGCAACCTTAATTTACATTCACAAAAATAAGGGCGGCTTAAAATAAAATAAAATATGTCTTTAAATTTTTCAATGGCCTCTCGCAAGCTTATTCTTCAGATGTCTTTCATCCTGATGATCAAAGCCGTATTACCAGAACATCGAAAGACCATCTGATTTTTCCCCTACGTAAAAGTAACACTGGCCAAAAATCTCTGTCTCATCTAGGGTTCAAATTACGACACAAACTTCCATCAAATCTAAAATCTGCGAACAGTGTAAATGCATTTAAACACAAAATCAAAAACCATTTCATGCAAAGTCTATTTCATTTAAGTATTATTTTTATCGCAAAATTGTAAATATTTTTATTTTTGCTTTAGCCATTTCAGAATTGTAAATTTTTAGTTTAATATGGTAATAAATTTTTACTTACTTACTTACCTATTTACTTACATGTGCATTTACTTACCTATTTTTACCTTTTTCATGTCCTATCATTGTTTATCTAGTAGCAGGTGTAGTGATATCTTGTTATTGTTTTTTCTCTGTCCAGATCACCTATTTTTTTTACCTTTTTCCGCATCCCATCCTTGTTACCTTTATAGTATTTATCAGCAAATGTAATTGTTTCGTTCTGGCTGCTCGGTTGACATCGTTTGTTTTTGCAAAGCTTTATGAATGACAAAAATGAATGTGCTGTAATATTTTTTTAATCCAGGTTGTGAGAACTGATTTAAAGGAATTGATGGAAATGGATTTGGACGGAGCACCGTACGCTTATACACCTTTCTGTGACGACCGGGCAGACATGGACGGCTTCAGGTAAGTAATTTGGAGAAATAAAATGGCTAATAATAGTCTTGAGATCAGAAAATCATTCGGGAAAGTACAATTGTTCTCAGAATAAGATTTACAGAATAACCCGCTTAAGAGAGCCGACTTTTTCAAGACCAACCTGAAAATTTGAGAGACGGGTTTCACTGAAGATTTCTGAAATTTTAAAAAATTGTTTACCCGATAAAATACATAACCTTTACCCGATTGTATCTGGGTGACCCAAAAAATACCCCCTGTTTCCAGGGCTGTAGCTGTAAATCTGCGAGGCTGCAAATCTAAAATTGTGCTCGATATGACGTCCAAAACGTGTCTAAAACTTTTTATTCAAATTAACCTAATCGATGAGCTTTCGCATCAATTTGAAGAAATATCATTTCTACCCAGTCCATTTCTTACGTTACAATAACGTGCTAGCTTTAATGGCAACTTGGAAGTTTGAATTTGAAAGGATTCAACACTCGTCAAAATCCTAAGTTGGTATCCCAGGTCAGAATGTTAAAATGACTCTAAAGAACATCCATGCTGTGAATGCTATTTATCTTTCCAACTCAAATTTCGATTGCATCCTTGTAACCAAATCTCATTAAACCTTGCAGCGTGGCCATATTGAATAAAGCCAACAGAAATATCAAAATATGAAAATGCTGATGTCAGCGGGCAAGTTTTCTGTTGCTGATGCGCAGACGCTGCTGAAGGGAGAACCTGAAATTTTTCATTTAACTAAATTCTTTTGAAAGGAACCAGTCGAGTCTTGAACGCAAGGCCATGTTTTATCAGCAAAACAAGGATAATTGACTAATTAATTGCGGCTTCGTTTTTATAAGACAATGAACATGCACCACTTACCAAAGGCGGTGCTCTTTAGCACAAGGAAGGGAACCAAGACTTGTCAGATTCACTTTCAATTTTCAGCTTTCTGCAATGGAGCCAAATAAGAATGTTACTTTCAAACGATTGCGGCTCCAAACATGAAAATGCAATTTGCTATTTGAAAGAATAGATTTCACACCCTGAGTGCACTCAGTCAAATCAAAATCAAAAAATGTTTGATTTTATTTGTTACGATTTGCTTGGTTGCGTTGAAGATGTTGAAATCTATTGTTTACAGTGACAAATCGCATTGTAATGTTTGAAGCCGCAACCTTTCATTCTTCAAAATTCCCCCTGATAAATATTTTTCAAACTTTTTGATGTAAAATATCTGCCAAATATTTTTAAGGCAAGAAATGGTTTACTATTTATATTTGATATTGTAATAAACTCTTTCTTTTACTTGCCATAAATATTTGCTATCTTTCTTATATTAAACAAGGATTTAGGTAAAAATTCAAAGATAATTCGTAGACAAAACGTTGTTTGCATAATCTGTTTCTGCGATTAAATATGCAAAATCTAAAAAGATCAATAAAATTTCAATTGTTCATAGTTCCACAGATTGATTAAGATCTTTTTTTAGGTTTTGGAAACATGGATATTGGAGATCTCATTTAGGAGGACGACCTTACCACATTAGGTAGATATTTAAAGACATTTGTTTCATGTTTAATATTGCCTCTTTTATTTTAATTTTTGTAAAAATGTACTGTAATCCCAACACATTAAAATCTATCGTATTTTTACTGAAGATTAGACGACAGCCAAACGGAGATACTTTTCGTGAGCTAATAACAATGGCATTTGTTTGGTTGGTCACGTCTGTTTTTCTCCAGGCCAAATTGAATAACACTGTTCGACTGGAATCAAGACCGTTTAAGGTGGCTTCTATAAATTAATTGCACGCTCTGTTTTTGACTTTTTTGCAAACATTATTTCTGTGGATTAATCTAAATGCCTTGGATTATATCTGTTCATGGGAAATCTTTTGTATCACGCAAAACATGTAAATTTAGTGCAATAAACTTTTTTTTTTTCTCACGATATCACGCGATATCACACAACTTTTTTTGCTTTCGCGATTTTGTTTCAAGAGCTCCAACTGAACAGATATGAAGAAAGAAATGTAGATTGATCAACAAAAGTAATTTCTCTGAATGCTTCAAAAATGGAGCGTGCAGTTCATTATATTGAAGCCATCCAAAACGGTGTAGATCCCGCTAGAATAACGTTAATTCTATTCAATTTGGCCACATCTAAATTTCTACTTGCGTAGCAGACAGGCGACCAGAGTGTTGGCAGTTGTTCATCATTGAACTATTTTTTGGAGAATGCATTCGTATGGTAACATCTATAAAAGTTTACAAGTAAATAAACGATGTAAATGCAAGCAAGTTGTAAGTGTCGTTAGAAATTAATTAACCTTTATTTTCTTTTAGTGCTTTGTATGTCATCGACTTGAAAACATTTAGAAAAATTGCTGCTGGAGACAGACTTCGAGGACAATATCAGGTAAATTTTTTCAAATAAATATTCTGAAATTTATATTGACATATTTTTTTGCGTGTATTTGAAAAAAGTTCAGTTCTAACCTAGAACACGAGAATTCATTACATACTTAAAAATGAATGGAAAATGTGCCAATCTTTTCCAAAGTCATCAATCTTACACTGCTCTGTGAAAATACCGGGGGGTCGACCGAAATGTTCCCACTTTTGTAAAGCTGCTATGAGGGGGTTTTAAATTTTGTAATTTCCAAGCCAGGAAACGATTAACAACCGAAGATAAACAAAGAAAGAAAAAATGTACCAAATTTACATTTTTATATTTTCAAAATAAATAGAAATACTGTTCAATTTTAAAACTTTTCTACATTTATTTAGTGAGTCATTCCCTCAGTAAGTCATTCCCTGACATTGGTGGCGTCAATGCGTCAGGGTTTTAGGGCGTCCGTTTTATTGAGTTGCTGCTGGTGGTGGCGAAACATCAAATGGCCGAACAGGCATCAAGTTGTCAGGTTAAACAGGTCACTGCTGGTAGTGGTCACTGCTGGTAGTGGTGAAAATTGGTGTCAGGTTATCACTGCAGGTGATGTCAAAACCATGAATGGTGGAGCAACTGGCCTTACAGGGCATCAATACGTCAGGTTTAATTGGTCACTGCAGATGATGGCAAGACCTCAAATGGCGCATCAAATGGTGAAGCATCAAATGGCAGAGCAACAGGCATCAGTGCGTCTGATTCATTTTTTTTTTGCTGATGGTTGCAAGACATCAAATGATAGAGCAGCTGGCTGTACACGGTGTCAAAGCGTCTGGTTTAATTTTTCGCTGCTGGTAGTGGTGAAACATCCAATGGTGATGCAGTAGGTTATTCTTCCATCTACCCATCCTTGAGACATAGCGGTGGCATAAAATGTAATTACGTTTTGACATAATACAAATTAAATGGTCAAATTAACGAATGAATTATATCATGAATACAATGAAATTGGTGAATTAATAAACTGAAATAAGAAAAACAATAAACAGTTAGTAAAATAGATAAACAAACTTTAAGTAGATTGGCACTATTTGCGGTGGCGATAATGTTTGAATGTAATAAATTAATTAAATAGCTAAATGATTGATAGAATGAATGCAATGACTTTAATGAACAAATTAAGTTGAATGTCAACCAAAATGAGTAAAAAGTATAATATTTAATGAAACTGGCAGAACCGTGGATAGGTATTTTGATTTCTGTCACATGAAATAGATAAAATAAATTGATGAATTTAATAAAATAAATGACTGTATTAAATGAAATAAAAGATAGAATAATTAAGAAGTAAAACAAAAATATGATTGAAGGGATGCCTTTAACCGTATACTGATTGGAAGTGATGTGTGTCTTTAACCCTATGGTGATTGGGATTGATGTGTGTCTTTAACCCTATGGTGATTGGGATTGATGTGTGTCTTTAACCTTATGGTGATTGGAATTAATGTGTGTCTGTAACCGTATAGTGATTGCGATTGATGTGTGTTCTTTAACCCTATGGTGACTGGAATTGATGTGTGCCTTTAACCCTATAGTGATTGGATTGATGTGTATCCTTTATGGTTATTGGAATCAATGTGTGTCTTTAGCCCTATAGTGATTGGGATTGATATGTGTCTTTAACCCTATAGTGATTGGGAGTGATGATCGGCAAACCCTTTAATTTTTTTTGCGCACACAGGATATACCGGGTGACCCAAAAATAGTTTTCCTCTGTGACCATTCATAGAATATCAAAGGATTGGCGGTTTAAAATGAGTTGAACTTTGTTTCATAAATATGACATTAACTTAGATATATCACATTTTTATGATTTTTCTGGCATTTAAAATAGGTCAAATGTGTAGATTTACCAAAAACAGGATTTTAACCACGAAACAATGAAAATACTCCCTTGGGAATAGTAAAAACAATATGATTGTTCCCAATAGATGCAGACACCTCCCAAGTGTCTAAATTTGTTCGCTTTTCTTGCACATTTCAAAATTGCATCATTTTATAAAATCCATATTTTCTGAGACCGGGAAATCTGAAAAAATCTAAAATATATAAGTTTATGTTTACACTATGAAATATTGTTAAAATAAATTCAATCAGTCAACAACTCGATTTATATGAACTGTTGAAGAGAGAAATTTTGGGCCACCCAGTATTAAACTAATTAAAATTACTTGCCTTCGACTTGCTTGGTTGGATTGGAGTTTGTTTTGCGATGTTACTTTCTTTGGAAATTGAATCTTTGACAAAAATATCATTTTAAGACAAATAAACCACTACCACCTTGATGTTTGCAAAGTAAGAAAGCAAAGCAACTTCTGAATCAAGCATTTTTAAAATGTTTTTATTAAAACCCAGAACAAGATAAAATGAAATAAGATGAAAACATACTACTTCTTTTATACGATTGATTCATGTTTTTCATCTGGCTTTGTGTCCTTTCTGATATTAAAATGCTGCTTCTTCTTTTGAGTTTTGATCTCAACGTAATTGATGATGAAGATCGTGCATGGGACATTTCTCTTGAATCTGATATCGTAGTAATTAAAATGAACATCAATTCAGCTTTTTAAAATATATACAGTAAATAACATGCTTACTTCATTAAAAGAATTATGCGGGGAAAAATCACAGCCAAACCAAACAAAAAAGTCAAACTTATGCACTTTCATATTCATTTTTGCAATTTTAAGCCTTGCTTTCATAAACCGTTATTCGTCTGCTGTCTTCGCCGATCCGTCCTTTGCGCTGATGAAAAAACTTGTAGCTTTGAGCTTATAGAAATTGTTGCTTTGGGCTTATGGAAACAGTGATGTTTTCCGTTTTTTTATTACAATTTTGTGGTTTTAAGGCGTCGCCACTGATTGGCAGTGAACTCTGAAATCTTTTTCTTTTGATCTTTTGATTCAGAAAGAAAAAAATAAGCAAAAATATAAATGAAAATATTTTTCATTTACCCGCATTTGTTGCGTATTTTAAATGCAAGCAACCCATTCTTAAAAATGTATCAATATATCACGTGAAATTTTACCTTTCGTAAAATATGTCTGCTACTGAGTAGAATGCGAACAATATGTGGGAAATAGTGAAAACATGCGACTTTTCTTTCACAATTAAAAATGCATTTATCTGACGCCACATTGCTTTGTATAGTAAGGTAAGAGACGTTTTGATAGATTTCATCTGACGTCACATCACAAGCTGACCAAATTTGAATTTTTTATCTGACGTCGTCTCAAACCTCGTTTTATAATTTTGACGGCAGCAGTGCTTAGTGGAAAACAAGCGTGGCTGTGATGCTTTGCAAAGGACACATTTCACTTCAGCGTGCGCGCTTTTTAGAGAAAGTATCATTAGACTGAATTCAGCGACATGCGAATTTTTTCCTTAACCAAATGGCTTTAGTTCATAACGACATTTAAAAATTTGTGGAAACAAAGGTACTTTAATTAAATAAATTCTTCAAAAAGGATTAATTGTGAGTTTAGAGTTTTCGAATGCAAATTTTCTGTGAAGGAGTGAATGACGTTACAGAACTGAATCAGAAGTTTAGGGAATGGATTAAGGGATGGATGAGGAAATGGAAAAGAGATGAAAAAAAATAGAATTTAGAGAATTATAGTAAGATAAGTTGAGCATGAAGAAATGTAAGCTAAGTTTTGAAGAATATATAAAAGCCCGTGTCCCGTGTTGCGAAATAAATACGAACATATTGTGTTTACTTTTTTGATATTTTGGTTTGTGCTGGGCTCATCGCATTTGTCATTTGCTTCATTGAACATATTTGACTGCAGGAAGACGAAGATGGCTTTAATTTATGGCAACTGAAAGATGAGGGTTATCTGCACCTTATTGTTAGTCACAGTATAGAATTCAAAAATAGTGAATCTGGTATGTGCACAAAAACAATTGAATGGTACAAAAACACAGGCATAATAGCAATTTGAAGTTGAACGCATCAGCTGACAAGTAACTTGCTTGCCTATGTGTGTCATCTTATTTTATTTCGAAAATTTTAATACATAGCTTCAAAATATATAAAATACGAGAAACTAATCAATTTCGAAAAAAAATTCTGTCGCCAATTCTATCGTACATCAGACAGCTGAAAGCCTCTCGCTGAAATCTAGACCCTCGGTGCCAGTTCCAACAGTTTGGGAGATTAGGTTGCTAAACATTTTATTTTGTAAGTGGAGACTGCTCCCTTAAATCTCCGCTTCGTTTTGGTTGTGTTCTTTTAAAGGAAAAGAGTTGAAGAAATCAAAGTTGTTTTTATTTTTGTTATAATTCCTTTCTGTGACTGTGTCGGATTGCAAACGTGCCGTCACATTTATTTAACGGATCTAAAATCTACCTTTTCTGTGTAAACAGAGCTTCGTGTGGATGTTTTCTTACTTAACCGGTGCACTTTCATGAGAATTATCTACGATTTGAATCATCTATAGGGTATAAAAGATTTGCTTTCTCTTGCAGGGTCTATCACAAGATCCCAACAGTCTTGCAAACTTAGATCAGGTAAAGTTATATTTTTGTAGTAAAAAGCGGGTTTTTCTTCATTTTATTAACAAATTGAATTTCAGTGGTTTTTCATTTGAAGAAACTTAAACAAACTGATTACTTCTGCACGCTGAAACATTTTAGACAAGTTAAATCGTTGATCTTAAAAATTAATTTCTCATTTATGATGTTGTATTTCAGATTTACTTGTGATTAAATGATATGCATATTTCTATTTTGCTTTCACATCTGTTCTCAGGATCTGCCAAATAACATGATCCATCAAGTACCAATCAAATCACTACCCCAAGAATGGTTATGGTGTGAAACATGGTGCAGTGATGAATCAAAAAAGCGAGCTAAAACTATTGACCTTGTGAGTGAATTATCTACTTTGTCGCAAATTTTCTTACAACTTGAAGATTTTTCAGCAAAAACGAAATTTTAGCAAAATTTACTGAGCGATGCAATTTCAGAACATATTTAAAATCATTCTATATGCGTTGCGTTCAGAACATATTCAAAATTTGGATTTCAAGATAACTCAGACAAAGGAACGATCAAGGGCTCGAAAAGACATAATCTCCGGTAAATATTCTTTCATGCTATTTTATCAAAAATAAAGAATTACATCAAATTATTTGTGTTGCAGCTAAAATTGCCAATAAAAAATGACTAAAAACGTTTGATTTCAGTGCAACAATCCACAGACTAAAGAACCGAAGCTGAAACGTGCTCTTCGTATCGTTGAAGAATGGCCTGAATTGGATTCAGAAATAATGCGATTGCAAGAAAAAGTTGCTAAAGAAAATAATACAACCAATGAAGAAACAAACAAAGAAACATCAGGTGATTAAAAATTTCTTCGTCAAGTTTTGAAGTTTGGATACGGCTGTTTGTAAAACAAAACCTTACGGTTTTAAAAATTGCTATGTAAAGAATAGATCTCAGCTCCTTCAACGCAGACAAGCAAATCATAAGAAAAGAAACCATAGTGTTGCTGTCTTTGTTTATTTTGAGATGACTGAATGCACTCAGAGTGTGAAATCTATTCTTTCAAACCTCAAATCAAATTGTAATGTTTGAAACCGCAATCTTTTGTTTTACAAAATTCCCCCAGTTGAAGCATGAACAATGCAGACACTCTTTGTTATAAAAAAAATACAGTTTTGTTTTTACCTATGTGGAGAATGATTGTTTTAATTTTACGTCTGCGGAGGAGTATCTGCGATGGAAAAGTGCGACTTCTGTGACCCCCGTAGATACTTAAATATTAAAAACATCTTCCACCGCCGAAGTGAATCAAAAATTTGTTTTTTGTAGCTAAGAAAAGATGCCTGCATTGCTCATAGTCGAAGGAGAAAGGATCGTCACTAAGCCTCAAATTCTACTTTGATTTCCAATGCCCGAATTATCCAGTCTTTGCACCAGGATGATCCGCCTCTCCTGTAAACAGGTTTTAAACAGGTTAGGTAGGATTTTCTGGGTACTCTAGATAAAAATGAATTTTCTCAGATTGAATAACCTTAACATCTATTGTCTTTACAACAAATACGCCATCAAGCGAATTACAAGCCGTTAAAGGTTAATTTGCTTGTGAGGAGGAGGCTGCTACTTGAAATCCCTTGCAAACGCTCAATAAATTGGGGGGGGGGGGGATTTTAACTGTTTTTTGGCTATTTTTAATGTGGAGATATAATATACTGTGCACACTAGGACCTTTTAACGTTTTTGTTAAATGTATTAACATCTTTATTTATTAAACTTCAAGGTTGATTTTTGTTATCGATTTTTTTGTGTTTAAGCGTGTTTTTTATAATACTTGACGACGGTTGTTCTCAAAAATAACAGTGGGACAAGTTTTAGTTTCCACAACCATTTCCACAACCATTTCCACAACCATGTTAAAAGCTAATAGAGCTGTTAAATGTAACGGTTCAATTCTTTTGTTTTATAGATTCAACGAAGAAAGACGAATTATAGCCAAGGCAGACTTTAGATATTTTAAATTTTGAATCAAGGGTAGATTTGTGCATATGGTCATAGCATTTCAAAGCATTCTCTGTGTAAAAGCATGAGCTTATTATTCTTATTATTCCTGTTGTTTCTTTTATTTCTATAACTAACAAAAGATAAGGAAGTACGGTTGGCATGTCTCGAACTCTTGTCTCTTGTCCGATGCGATATCTCGAAATCTTGCCCGATATCTCGAACTCTTACGGGAAATTTAAACCTGTTCGAGACAGAGAATGTTCGAATTAACGGGCAGTATTTCATAAGAGGTCCTAGCGAGGGGAATGAAAATTTATTCGAAATAGCGGATGATCGAGATAACGTGCTGTCGAGTTAGCGAATGTCAACTGTATTGGCAAAAACCTTGTTAAACTTGCCGTTTTTATTTTCTATGCAATTGTCAAGATGTACGTGCCATGAGAATTAGAATGATACAGCTATTTTGTCAATGTTTTTTTTTTTAGTTCGTGCTTCTTGCTATTGCCTTTACCTGCAATGTACACAGCATCGATTTTATTTCTATTTATTTTGAGGCAGCCTTCACTGTAACTCATTTAGCAATTAAATGAGGTAGTTTACATTTTGGTTTACATTTCGTTACTTGTGAAATTCAAAATAGCTGCACCATTTTCTTCCTAAATTCTTCTGAAGTTTACGGTTCAAAATAGTAGTTTGTTGCGAACCATAATTTATGGAAACATAACGAAAACTGCTACTCCAGAGGCAGGCTTTCTGATTTAAGTATTTAGATTTATTTGTAAACTTTTTGCACTCTTCAAATAATCAAAAGATCTTGGGGGTGAGGTGACTCACGGCTATTAAAGCGAACAGACAATGTTGGTTTGATGGGAACGAACCACAAGTTTAGGTCAACAGTGAATTTGTTGACCTAATTTGTTTGACAAATTTTTGTTCATTCTGGCAGACATAAAACATTAAAGTAAGAGAAAAAATCATTTATAGTCTTAACAATATACCTTTTAGCCATTCTGCAAAATAATCTGAATGTTTTAATCCCTTTACTGTATTTTTGTATTACGTTTCTTTAGCGAGAAACTCGATCATACCATAAGTAAGTAAGTAAGTTTTATTCGCCACATAATTAAAAGTTTACAGTTTAAAATTTAAATAAAAGGATAAAAATGTTACACAAATTTAAGTTAAGAAACGAATACATAAAAACAAATTTAAAA
>JAYJMH010020461.1:0-19759 GCA_036873815.1 Phacellophora camtschatica
GAGTTCTATAACTTGTTCTCTTTAATTTTTCATTTTTTGAAAAATCGTATTTGCAAGAATCAAGTACTAAATTCTAAATCTAATCACATACGAAGTGTATTATTGCTTATTATAACTCAAGTGGTTACGGCGCTGCGTTTCGAAGCCAAACTCTCTGCGAGAGCGCGGGTTTAGGACCGATCGGCGGAACTTCTAACTACAAAACCCACATCCAACTGAGCTGTTTATCCTTTCGAGGCCGGTAAATGAGTACCAGTGTTTAACATTTGTGGTATGTGATCAAAACTGATGAGGGAGAGGAATGGCGTCCACCCCTATCTGAAAATATAGCAGCTATCGAAAGAGCCTTTCTTAATTTAATTTTTTTTAAATTAAATGAATTCTATTTGCGTACATAAATAAAATCAACAATAAATTTGTGTGTGTGTTGATGCCGGATTTACGGATGCAATGAATGAATCTTTTCATTGTTTCAGCTGCACTACGTATTATTCTGGCCAATAACTTCCATTGTGCACGATTAGATGGAATAAAATGTTGTATCACTTTATGATAATAACTGCATTTTATGGAAGATGGAGCCATAGGCCATAGATTATTAATATTTTCTATTGATTTTTTTTTCTATTATAAACAATATTTTTTGATATTTCTTGCAGGCTCGTTGAGATATACTGTTGCGCTATTCATTAAAAAAAACCATTTTTAACTGTTTTGCTTGAGTTGTTTGCTCATTTTTTCAGACTGATTTCATCGTGTTACCTGAAGTAACGGCTGTTGGCATTCTCAAATTAATTCAAGTGTGAGTATACTAACGATAATTTGGCTCTCAATTATTTTCAAAAAGTAACCAAATACAATGGAACCTAGCCTGCGTGTAAACTCAACCTATTTTTTCATTGTTAGATAGGTTTCTCCATCAGTCGAGTCTGCATGCAGGCTAAGTTGAATCTCGTTATCTCAAACTCCCCGTTAACTCGACCTGTTGTTTATATCTCTTGAGAGCTTCCAGCTTTGAATTAGCTTCGGTTATCTCGAATACTCGCTATCTCGAACAAATGTTCGTTTTCCTTAAGAGTTCGAGATAGCGGGGGCTCAACAAAAGCATTTGACTAACATCTGAATCAATTATTAGTTTCTTTTGAAACATATCTTCTCGCAATAAGCAACATTTAAGAGAGAAAGGAAACAACCCTGTTACTCTCCAAAAATGTAATCCATGCAAAAGTTTTGTGCATGAAAGAAACCACATAATTATTTTTCAATAAAAATTTCAACAAGCATCCCTCAGCTAATTTAAAGTTGATTAAAACTTAGATTATATAGCCAAAAACTGAATAAGGATGCAGCCTGCCTTCGAGGAGGTTTTCTTTTAAGTCAATTTAAGATATGTGCAAGTCTGTCTCTCAGTTGATTACCTACTGATAATTTTCCGAAAAACATGTTCGAAAATATCATTCTATACATTTTTTATCTCATGCTTTTCCTTCCATTTTCCAGTACCTTGTCTGAGTTAGATACAGAAATGTACCAACGAAGAATGACATTCATCAAGAGATTAAGTAAATTCCTCTTTTCTGCTATTGTCGCACGAACAGACCTGATGAACGCACAGCAAAATACAGAAACAGGGGTAGCTTTTCGAGCTATGGACTGGATGCCTTTAATTACGGAAATATTGAAATCAAATCATATTCTTCAAGAAGTCTTTGATGTGGCCTTGATAGCAGGTATTTAAAAAAATATCTTTTTTAGTTTTTGAAATCAAAAGGTTTGAAGGTTACATTGAAGGTGACAAAAAACAAAAATGATAATGTCATATGCACTTTAAACATATGCATACCACATTTGTTATGTGCTGCCGAAAATTACGTTAAATAGTGAAATTTCACAATATAAAATACAAAATCATGCCATATTATTTCAAATTATATAATTCTATTTATAGCAACATCAAAAAGTCATCTGGAAGATAATTCAATAGCTACAGGTCTTTGGAGTTTGGCAAGGAGTTCCGGAGAACTGCATGATAACATCCGCCATTTGCTAAGGCAAGATAAATTTCTTAAATTGAAATGTATTTTTGAAGAAAATAGAAATATGTATCACCTATGATATTCATTCAATTACAATTCTTTTAAAATTATTTATCTATTTCGACAATCTACATGGAAGGAACTCAAAACAAAGTACCATGGCGTAATTATTTAGTAATACTATCTTTTTAATCAAGTTTCGTCAAATTGTGATTCACTGACCAGTGCGGTGGCAAAAACTTTGGCTTCATTGTATTTAAGAAATGTCCTCTCCACATTTTAACGAATTCTTCCAAACTATTGTTTTTGATTACCTTTTCCACAACCTTTTCGCCATGAGATCCTTCATAGCATTCGTTTTCTTTTGTGGCTCCAATACTTGATAATTTTTGTAATATTTCATCGTCAAGATTTTCTTCTTTGCTAAATTCTGTTAACACTTTCCGCAATTCTTTTTTTCGTTTTTCCGGTATTTTCTCCTTTGTAAGACAAAGCGCCTTTGCAGCAGACCTTACTCTGCGCAGCATAGGATCATCTATGGACTTGCTGTTACCCATTGGCACTTGATACTCGTCTTCGATGTTTCTCTTCAACCTCAAATCATGCATTTCAGAGACCCTATGACATGATACACAAAACAGAAGCACGTCATGAGAGAGATGATCTTTTAAATGAGATGGGAAATGACGTCGATAATCGCGTGGCACAATCATTTTTTTGACATAGTTGTCATCTTTTCCACAAACGACACATCTGTTGTCTTTTTCTGTAACGTAATAGTCCCTGTCTGGAAGTGGTTTTCCACTTGGATTGAAGTTTAGTTTCACTGTGAAGGGGTCTGTTTTCACAACTGTACCTAAAATTTGAAATATGGCAATTTGATTTAAAGGTGCGAAAGAAAGTGTTTTTCTTACTCTCTAAACATACTTTGATTTAATGGTGTTTTGGCGACACATTTCGTTAACTTTTTTAAATATATCCCCATGGAGAATATCTCAAATCAATGCTCAAAAATATTCATATTCCTTAGCAAATTAAATTTTCACAATGGGTCTAATTATGATGGAATTAAGGATACTGAACATTTCCTGCTGAACTACCATGCTTGTGATGAACAACGAAGATCTTCTTGGAACAATTAACACAATATTCTAATTGCACACCATCTCAAATCTTCTAAAAAATTAAAACCTGATGCATACTACGTGATGACCAAACATTTTCAACATTCAACTTCATACATGGATTTGCAGAAGCACAGGCAAGGGGCCAATGTTCTCCTGGGTCGATTTTCAGATTTGTCTTGATTCGATAAGAAATTCATAAGGGGGAGCAAGGTTCTAGTTTGTTCCATTCAAAATTCCGTGGGTCCACGTTTTATTACGTGATGCATGAAACAATAAAATTGACCTCTAATTGCTTGTTTCAGTAATGATAATATTCCATTCGGAGGCAAAAATGTGTTTTTATTTAAAGTTGTGTCAGGTAGTCTTCCTTTGTCAACAGTCTGTGGAAAGTTGAGTTGGGGCGTGACAGGCATTTACAGCCAAAGTAAAGGGTGTGGTCAAAAAATCTTTGTCCCTCCAATAGAATTTTCTGCCAGTTCTCTAGATTAGAACGTTTCTCTTGGCACAAGTAAAAATCTACCAAAAATACACCAGTATATACACTATTTTTACCAGTCTCTTCAATTTATGTTTTTCAAATATGTCTACATGACTGCAATGCATAAAATACATAAACACAAGCTAGATCGGACTCAATTCCTAGAAAATTATTAAAATCAAATTTTTTTTGTTCCCGATTCTTAAACCTGAAATAGTGTTTGACATAACATTCGGTCTTATTTAATTAAGAACACCTTCCGAAAATTCGTCATAAAAAACTATCGATTTTCCTGCTTTTGAAATGAAATAAATAAAGCATAATGCAGCTTATTATGTTATCAGTTATATTATTATATTATCAGTTATATCATTATATTATCTGTTATATTATTATGTTATCAGTTATATTATTATATTATCAGTTATATTATTATATTATCTGTTATATTATTATATTATCAGTTATATTATTATATTATCAGTTTATCTTAATGCGATTAGTTTAAGTTTACGATTAGTCTACGTTTTTCAGTTTAGAAAAAGAACGATTTTTTCAAACACACTTTTATTTCAAATTAATAAAATTGACTAGAAGATGTCAATGAACGCTTCAAATTGTTTCAGAAGCAGAGAAATGGATAGTTTTTATCAGGAATTTTCGCCAGGCATTCTTTATCAAGTAATACCAAGTGATACGCCAAACATGAGTTTGCGCTTTCAGAAACAGGATGGAATAACTCAAATTTCGATTTCACTTATTGTCAAAGAACTGGGTTTTATTTTGCTTGTGTGTAGCTTCTTGTAGTCTACTGGGTGAAAATAATTGTCTAGCTCGTAAATTTTGTGTAAGTTTGAACACTTGTACAGCAAACAGTTGGTTTTGTTGATGCATTGATTCTTGTAAGTTCAAAATCTGACAGAAATGTTGGTGTTCACTTTTGTATCCGCTCTATCGACTGCCCGTTATCTCGAATTTTCGCTATTCCCGAAAACAGTTTCATTTCCCTTTGCTAGGCTTTCTTATGAAATACTGCCTGCTATTTCAAACATTCTCCATCTCGAACTGGTTTCAATTTCCTGTGAGAGTTCCGAAGAGTGGATAGACTTGCCCCAAATCCATTTCTTTTTAATACAAACTGAGAACTTTTGTATTTGTAATTTATGCCGCTGTTCATTAGAAGTTGTCGGGATCTGCATTTTTAAGTTGTCAGAATTTGGAAGGATCTGCGTATTTAAAGAAATCCTTCAAAATGTGTGAAATGCTCACAACAAGATTGATCACAATAAACTATTTGACAGTGTATATGAAACTGTAAATTATTTTCAGATTTAATTGTAAGGGTGTAAATCATTATGAGAAGAATATGATATGACTTGTAAGTATTTTTATGAGCAGAAAATAGGAAAATGAGAACTTTTATTATTTAACAACCTACCTAAATCTTTTTTGACATACCACTCAGCTTTCTTTGTGTCACAAGTGGTTAAAAGCGTGTCATCTGGAGCTAACAGCAAACAGTTGTAGTATAAAGGTGATTTACGCACTGGAAAGTTTTTATCTGTATGCTTCATTAACTTGCTATCACTGGATGATTTCGAAGGTGCTTTGCTGAAAAATTTCTGTTTGTTTTTGTATGTAATGTCTGTTATTCCTTGACAAAGTGAAAGACCTCTCTTGCAAACATCATCATGAATTTTTGTAACTTCCGGAAACCCACTCCAAACATCAAACTTTTTGATAGACAGGTTTGTTTGATTGAAAGAAAATGCTTTGTCACTGATGCACGACATGAGAAGGAGCTGTTTTGGGGTTGGTTGGCTTTTCGTTTTCAGTAAACACTGATTCAATGGAGCTGCATCTTTAACTTGTGTTAGCTGTATGGAAAGTGCCAAAAATATTTGCAATGCAGATATTGCATCATTTGCTGCATACGCCATTTGTCTGGTTGTAAGCTTTTCAGTTTCCCAATTACTGCATCGTATTCTGAACGATTTATCCATTGCTAACCCCATTATGGCATGAAAAAGGGACTTCAGACTCAAACCATTAATCCTGAAAATATTGAATAAAATTTAATGTTTATACCTTTATTCCTATGATCATAGGGATAAAGAATCATACATCATATGTGATTCTTATATGTTATCATATATGATATATGATCATATATGATATAAGATCATACAGTATGTGATCATGATTTGAAGCATATATGAAAATTTGAAATTATTTAACATATTTGAAACATATATTAAAAAACGTATTTGAAACATATATGAGTTTTGGAGAATTTTCACAATATGATTTTAGGGAACTTTGTGGAAATTTAACATGGTACTATGGAACATAGACCCCCCTTGGCCTCGCTAAACAACAAATAACAATGGGAGAGTCAACAAAACTCATACAGTACATCTAACAATAAAACTAAATACACACTTGAAAATTTAATGATAACCCTATTAAATTGAAGTGATGAACATATATAAATTGCTACATTTCAGAGTAACATTGCATGTTTTGAATCTATTATTTAATTGTCAGACTATTATTCATTGCGCCATTATTCATTTATCTATTATTTACATGATTGATTGTCAAAAATACATGCAATTTAAGCTATGACACATAAATGTTAACAACTATGTAATCTTTTATCACTGTTTTAATCATTTGGTTTATGAGTCTCCAAATAATATACCCTGCATAAATAAATGCATTTTTAAATATTATATGAAAACATTTTTTCTCCTCATCTGCAAAGGCCCATCTGCATGGTATGGAAATGTTCGCCTTTGCAAAGATTTTGTCTTGGTGTGCACAAAAAATTTATTTTGTTCACGTTTGTCTAATTTTATTTAATTTCATTTTATTCTCAATGGGGAGGGTAGCCTTTCAGCATAAGTGCTAATTTGAATACCCTATTGCTTTTATTTGGTGTGCAAGTGCCATACTTATGCAGACAGGTGTGAGGTTGTGCTGTTTGGAGTAAACATCAAATTTATGCCTATATTATTTGAGAAGCTGGAAATTTTGTTTACAAAATTTTCTGAAAATAGGAAGTACCTTTCAGGAAACTTTATAATGTAATTTTTGTGATAGCAACGTTGAATGAGAAATCTCAAGTCAACTGTGCCACACAAATTAATGCCAAGTTTATGTAAACGTTTCAAGTCTTCTTCAATTCCAACACCAAACTTCAGAATATTTCTTGCTTCCAGAATGCTCTTGATCGATCTTGGAATCGAATCACCAAGCAGGCAAATCCTTATCAAGAAGCATTCACTTTGAGTTGCAATTTGAAGCAATGCGACAGGGGCGAGAGCAGCGTCCTTTTGCAAGTTGGGGTGTGCACCAGAATCGCTCACCCACTCACAATCGAAACCTATAAATTGCACCCCACCACCATGTTCTGTTTTCAGAATCTTATCTTCCAAAATTTGATCTATTAGTCTAATCTCAGAAAGGACATAGACAGGGAATTCTCTTTGTACATTCCGAATATACGCAGAAATGTTGCTCAGTATCGCTGTTTTCGAAGATGGCCTACTGTTTTCTATAAGTTCGCTGTTTTTGCCACTGCCAGTTTTTTTCTTCTTTCCTTTCTCTTTTTGCTGATGCCTTTTCTTTCTAGCAAAATACACCGAAAAATCTACGATGAGTAACGCAAGTAAGCAACCAGCTTGCTCGATGTGGCCTTCATTCTCTTTGACTTGAAGGAAAAATCTTATCAAAAAAGACATTTTGAAGTCGTCGAGTGCTGTGTTGGTGTTCTTTACAATTTTTTTTTATTTTTTAAATATCCATACTTGAATTGCCTCATTTCCAAATAGAGATCATTTACGCAAATAATATCAAGGAAAACCTCAAAACTTTTATTTTTATTAGTTTTATTCATTTTTGGGGGTAAAAATTTTATAATTAAATTTTCATTAAATTTAAACATTAAATGAGGATTAAATGTAATTTTATCCATGTTAATAATAAGGGACTGAGTACTAATTGTCATATGTTTAAATTGCTTCATCCCAATTCTCTTGGCTATCTACCACCGCACCGACAGAACACGCATAGGCTGCGCTGCTGGCGAAGCTAATTTATACCCACCCTGTGCGCACTAGGAAGTCGCCCTCACCCCATCAAGAAAAAAATTAATAATAGTAATAATTATCTAGTGTAACATGTACATTGACCAAACGATGAAATTACTTAATTCTTAGTCTTAAATTTGGGGTATACGTCCGAAAATTCAGGGTTCTCGATTTTCAGGGTTTGGTATCAGTTTGGGGTGTGAAAATCACGATTCCGGTATCATTAAAGGGTGTGTAATTCTGATTATTGAATTTGAAAGTTTAGTTAGCAATGTTTTTACATGTGTAATATAAGGGTTCCTTTACCAGAGAAACGTAATACTGGTTGAGATGATTATCATTTCGTGTTGCTTTTCATTGTATTACTAAGATATGCAACTGACGTCTGAAGTGTCTTGCCGATATTGCGTAGCTGGCCCCTAAAACTCGGCGGCAAAGTCGTATTTTTTAAAGAGGTGCTAAAATGGAATACATACGGCCAGAGACAGAAATATTAAAAGAGTGGTTAGGTTGATTTGATATGTTTTAAGAAATTGACTGAATTTTAGGGTAAAAGTTTCATTACAAAACCCGAGGCCTCATTTTTTCAAAGAGAGCCCCAACAACTAAAACGAATAGTTCCTAACTAAGATTTATGTTCAAATTTCTTGATAATTGACTAATTATGTTTGCACGACTGTTCAAAGGATTCAGGAATTGTTTAATTTTACTAACCTTACCACATTTACAAGTTTCTTTTCGCTTGATAAACTAAATAAGCGAACTAAAATAGCTACGTAGCTGTCGCCAACTGTGATTCATAGGGTAAGAAGTAGTATCGTTTTAGTGGTGCATATAGCTACCAGTCCCATACCAGTATTTTTTAGGATTTTGAGCAATTTCTGGACCTATACGCCAAGTTAATATAGGAGTCCCCCCTGGGGTCTAATCACCAAATTCTGACAAGTTCCAAAATTGGCTGGCAAGAGCTTGGGTGTACAACCGCCCAACCACTGACTGCCCCCAAATGATGATAAGACCAACTTAGCGTGAGGTTACTATAACGGTCAACCTGGGAGTATTTTTGAAAATAAAAAACCAACTAACTGTCATAATTGAAATCAGAATTATAGGCGAGTTATTTAATAAAATGTAAAATAAAATTAACAAAAAAGAACTTGGGCTGGATTAGAGCTCCACCATTACACACACACCCATTGTTTTAATCTCAGGACCAATTATTAAAAAGCCCTGTTGACAAAACTGAAAGAGAGAACGATCTTCCTGGAACCTCTGCCCTGGACTTGCTTGAGGAGCTTGAGAGCCCCAAAACCGTCATCTGGAGAGGGAACAGTCAGTTTTGCCCCCCCCCCCCCTCCCAACTAGAAAATCTTTGAAAAATGCCCTAGAATTTAAGCTTTGTATTCAGCCCAAGAATGAATCATTAAAAAACAACAAAATAATTGTATCACAGCATTTTTATCAACTTCTAATTATTCATTAAATATGCAATTCTATTGAATCTATACATATTCCATTTATAGCTTATGTTTCCCACAACTTGTGATTCAACAAAATGGTCGAAAAATGTCTCGATACGTATCTCAATTACAGGCGATCTCTCTGCAGTAATTAAATGCAAGATGGCAGATGTCGATGTTCTCTCGCGTTTCTGCAACCATGCTGCAATCATGGAATTTTTTATGGCACTGGCAACTGAAATCGTCTTGCGGAAAGTCACTGAAACGGGACTGAACCTGGGCTTTCTCCAAATATCTTCCCGAAGCTCTCGACGACAAGGCAATCACAAGGATTGTCAGCAAAAGCAGTGATACCAAAATACGTTTACCATTTGCTTGAGCCATTTTCTGAAATGTAGAGTAAATATAATTCATATGTTTTGTTGCTATATTTGCTGTCGAAATTAAGTCAAAGCATTTCATTTTCATTTTATTTCAATAATATTAGGAGGGTAGCAATAACAATTGATTTTCAAGGGGCCCTCCGTTTGCAGAATAAATTTACACTAATAATTATTGATAGATAAAAGTTAATGCTAACAAATTTACAATTTACTAAAAATTTAAATATAATGCATGCAGAGTTAAAAAAAAAATGAAATCTATAAGAATCTATATACGTTGTTTAAAAATATCAAGGGAGGTAGCTTGATTTATCTTTGAGTTGACTCTAATGAGACCTAATTTGGTTCCACTATACGAAAAACCTTTTTGTCCATTAGAGGATTTTTTTTCTTTGGTAATTCATGCCAGTGGCGGTGTTACGAAAGCTACGCAAAGAAAATTGTGAATTTTGTGTATTTTTAGACGGAATTAGCAGTACCGAAAGTGAGGCTCAACAATACCTATGTACAGTGTCTTCTTGCATTGCCGTTTACTTTGCCGTTTACTTTGCCGTTTGCTACTGCTGGCTTTGACTCTGAAATAAATGCATCAAATCAAACGTCTTTAAGTACTCGAAACTCACCTCTGGATATTCTCTTGAGATATATCTCTTTTTCCTTTTGGATATCTTTTTAAGCTGTCTTCAGCAACAGAATGATCAATTTGTCTTTGGGTTTCTCTCATAAAATATGTTTTTGAAACAAAAGAATATGTGATGGCATTCAAAAAGACTGAAAGAGAATTGAGGAGTTGTAAAAAAAACAGCTGCATTTGGAAGAAAATAATTTGCAATTTTCATTTGTAAACAAACAAACATGTGGTCTTCAGTGTCGTCACTGACATGTTAAGATTTGAAAGGGTACGAAATTTTAAGGAAGTTTCTGGTTTTTTCAATTCCCTACTCCCCGAAATGACATAGAAATATATAAAATGGAGAAAACCAAAATTCTTGAATTTTACTTTCTGAAACGCTTATTAGAAAATGTTTGGCACCAACAATTATTTAGATGGAGATGGAAAACACTAGCTTCTAGGCAATGCATATGGTCTATTGAAAGTTTATAGTCTAATCTATTATGTTCAGTTAAATATAAAAAAACAAACATTGCCATGTTTATTAGTTAGACCATATTTCCTGTCTAATCAGATATATTTTTAATTGAATCAAGACCTTCCCCACCTTCTCATAATGAACAGACAACAAGATTTATATTTGAGTTAGGGTTTGAGTCAGGGTCCTCAGAATTTTTTAACAAACTGACATTAGCCATAATTTTTTGACAAACTGATATTAGCCATAATTTTTTGACAAACTGACATTAGCCATAATTTTTTGACAAACTGACATTAGCCATATCAAATATTAAATGCTTCGTTGAACAGGAGGTATACTTCTTGTGTGACTTTAACATAAATGTGGCCAGTAACACTGATAATAGTTCACATGGGACTCTCTCTCTCTCTCTCTGTCACGCTCCTCCGTCCGTAGTGGACACTGCGCGGTCTACCACAATCTTCCAGATGTGTCTGTGTTTTGCGATTTCTTTGTGGTCACTAATTGCGATGCTTCTTATGTTTTTGTCACTATCTTTAATTAGCAAGTTAATTTTAACATTTTCTAAGTCTTTTTCAATAAGTTTCATCCATGTCATTTTTTGTCCTCCTCTAGGTTTCCTGCATATCTTTTTAGCTTCTCTTAGTGCTTTGTTTGCTGGCGTTTGTTCAGGAAGTCTCAGAAGATGGCCATACCAATTTAGCCTTCGCCTTTTTACTGCTTTACTCCATGATACTAGTTTGGTTATTTTATAAAGATGACTATTTGATACCTTGTCTTGCCATTCGATGTTTGGCATTTTTCTGATCAATTTTCTCTGAAATACGTCAATTGTGTATTTCAAGTAAGCTTCCAAGACATTTACACTTTTTCCATTTGTCATCACCTCCTCTTATTACTTCATACTCCTCAGTTTTTGTGTTGTTAACAATCAGGTTTTCAAGCAGGTTTTTTAATCATGCTTTGGCAAAATTGTGGGAAGATTTTCGCACGTGCGCAGTGAAAAAGTGTTATTGAATCGTTAGTAATGGATTTTTTTGCAAAGTTATCATGTGTCATGAATTATTAAGCTTCATTTTACAGTAAAACCATGAGAAAAACTCATAAAAATGCTCTGCATGCCAGAAAATGGAAGTAATTATGACGTCTTCAAAACCTAAAAACAACGTAAACAAGTAAACAAACAGATTGCAACATTCCTAGATAATATTTAGGAAAAGTCAAAAAGTTTAATAAGCATCTGATCAACGCTTCTTGAATTGTCTTGAGTTGTCTAATTTAGCCCCCCCCCCCCCCCGGTCCAGATAGTTAATACTGAAAGTTCTCAAGGGATATAAAAAATATAATAGCTTGAGAAAGGGAATTCAAGTTAACAGAGTTCGAGTTAACTTAACATATTTGTTGGGGAGACGAGATCGATTTGTTTGTGAACCGTTTTAATTTCAAATTTCAACATCATGTACACATGCGCACTAGCATTGTTTAAACAGAATACGCAATGCTGCTTGAAAACAACAACAACAATAGTGACAGTTATGGCGGGAAAGTAAACGTCCTTGTTGTAGAAATAAATTGTAAAAATTGTTGGAGATGATTGTTTTTCACAACAGATCAGAAGCTTCGTTTAAAGCAATAGGATAAATTTCGTAGAACAACAAAACAAAGATTGCAGTCTCAATTTGATTTGTCACTGTAAAGAATAGATTTCACACCTTCGACACAGCCAAGCTCGTTGCGATAAACCAAATTTTACTGTCTTTGTTTATTTTGATTTGATTGAGTGCGCTCGCAAACGTGAAATCTATTCACATTGTCATGTTTGAAACCGCAATGCTTCGTTTCATTAGGATGAAATATTTGGAGTGTCGTCTGATCTTGAATGTTTCAGTATGAAGTTTGTATTAAATTTGGATTTGGGCCTAAACATTTTGCTGCTCTGTGAACAGGCTAATAAGAATGAGATTTTATGTTTGAACTTAAAAATTGAATGACTCTGACAAAATCGTATCTTCGTCGTATCTTCGCAGATTATAATATATTTTAGTCCATCTATCAGTTAAGTTTCTTTGTGCTTTAGGAAGTTCACATTGTATTTTTTTTCTAATTTAAATTTTGTTTTACGAGTTCTGTAGTTTGTACCCTTCTTCGAATTTGTCATTCTTAATTCCCATCACACAACCATCGTGTGCAACATGACAAATAAATATTTTGGGAATTATGATACAAAAATGACACAGCTTCAACAAATATTTGCGTGTTGCATATCAATTTGTCATGGCTGTGAAAGTTGTTGTTCAACACTGAACAGGGTCAGGCACCAAGTAGCCTGCGTGCAGACTGGAGTTTTTTGTTTCGAGTGTGGCCCTTTATCAGTAGTTGACTAGCTTGTTTATTTTTTGCTGCTGTAGTTTTTTACTTTCCCTTTTTACCTGTGTTCAGCGAGAAACAGCAGATCTTTGGCAATATTTCATCACATAGAAAATATTTCATCACATCACGTAGTCAATAGAAAATAAATTATTTTCTCACCAGTTGCTTATGCCATGGATAAAATTGCCGTATTTCAAACGTCATTAAGAGCCTAGTGCCAATAGGTATCCAAAAATTGACTATATAAGTCTAAATTGACCATATAAGCTTCGTCTTAATTCCATGTCAGCAACATTTCTATTGTTCGCCGTTGTTGAGTGCAAGCTTATTGTTAGGGGGGAGTTTGATTTGCCAGTAAAATCACCTTATTTTGATTTTTAAAATTTGAATGGTGCGACGGAAAGTTGTTATTGGCCAGTAAGGTTGAAAAGTGCTAATTTACAAAATATTATTATTGAAACTAAAAATAAAATAAAATTGTCTGCTAACCACTTTTAAAAGTATTCAGGGGAGATGCCTGCGTTTCCTGGATTGAAAGCTATTCCATAATTTATCGCATTATTGTATTATTTTGGTTACCTTCATTGTGTTGTAGACAATGATTGACATTAATTAGCACAATAGGCACTAATTAAGACAATGGCCAATATCAACGCCTTTCTTTAAAAAAGTTCACCCCACGTGCTCTCATGTTTTTTATCTACACGATATCTACAATATTTCCCAGAATTTTTGCCAAATTTTCGCCCATTTCTCACCCGAGCGGCTAAATATTTTTAGGGTTTACTACCCCTACACTCCCAACAGCGACGCCCTTGAAGGGATTGAGATCACGTTTTTCTTCAACCTGTTTTAAATCCAAACAAATTTGCTCCATAAAGTATAATATAATATATTGTTCTTTTTTCTAGCATTTTCTTCGACTTCAGTTAAGCTTGAAATATGTTCTATACTGTACACCAAGAAAACATATAGATTATCGACCACTTAGAGAGATTACTGGAGGTAAGGACAACCCTACTGTCATTTTTTAAGTAATAAACAAAGATCGAACACCACCAGTTTGCTTCTTAAATTTTTATCCTTTTTACATCTACATTTTTTCATTTTATTTTTACATATTACAAATAACATTTCTTTGAAATTGGCCTCGGCCCTGTCAAAAACAATTAATTAACATAATAAAAATTTTAAAACTAAACAAATAAAATATGCTCATAGATATTTAATCAACGTGAAATTATGCCGGGCTGCTTGTCAACAAGCGACCGGTATTTAAAATGTGCAGAAAACGTGCTGAATAACATTTCCCTCGTTTTAGGAAAATGTTTTAACTTTTTCAGCAAAGGTGATTACTGCTATCAACAAGGGTTCTCCTAATCTCTTTATTCGTTTTTTTTTACAGAATTGAATTTACTGAATAGTAGAAACTTTGACTTAGATGAATTAGAAAAGGTAAGTTGCTTTATGAATTGAGTTTAGAATAAAGATGTTAAACCTAACATTATTGACCAGGGTAGTATTTCAGATCACGAGAGGGTGTTTAATATCACTATATGAAGATGTGTGCGTTGTGTCCGTGGGAGAGGAATGCTTTACTTGAGTACAAGTCACCGCATATAAGAATCGGACATTTTAGAAACTGTAGCCTGACAGCATAATGAATATTTTCTTCTCTATTAAAAACTAGACAACATGTTTTTTCAATTTCTTATAAACGATAAAAAACGCAAAATCTAATTGAACCGACTGAACAGTAAACAGTAATCATATAGATAACTTGTCTTCGATAAACAATCGCCAGTTTTAAAAAGTATGGTCCGCTCCCGCTGAGTTTTATATGCTGGGACTTACCGTACTTACTGATGAAGGGCACTGCCCGATCCGCTGAGTTTTATAGGTCGGGACTTATCGTACTTACTGATGAAGGGCACTGCCCGATCCGCTGAATTTCTTTATTTTCAGACGAATATTATAATTCAATATATTGAATATGTTATTTGATCGTTATTTTTATACTTGCCCTACTTGTTTGTTAAAATGTGGGCTCCAGTTTGGGTAGTTTCTTTCTAAAAAATTTTCTAGTATATTTAGGTTTAGTTGGTGTTACAAAATTTTGAGAATTTCACACTAAATGGAGAAAGAAGGAATATGAACAGAATGAAAACAAATTGTATAAATTATTCGATTGAAAAAAATGCTATTTTCGAAAATTATGCGATTGAAATTAGAATCCGAATCTAAAGCATATTCTAAAGCATAAGGTACTCTTTTGTAGCGACTTGGTTGTCAGATAAGGTGGAGACATCCAAACGTTTGGGTTTTGGCCGCCTTTTTAAAATGTTCACCATTTCACTGGCTCTCAACAATTTTTGGTATCCTGTGGTACAAAGTACGGCTATTGTTGCGTCATTGGTATACTACCACCCAAAATTCATCCTTTTGCGCGTGTTTTGAAACATCTGTTTCCATGTATGTCATTTATGTCATGAGGAAATTATGCATGTTGAAAGCGAGTGAAATGGCGAACATTTTAAAAAGGCGGCCAAAAAGTTTAGTTAGCCGATCAAATAATTCTATTTTAAGCTCTTGCAATTTGATTAATGTGACGAAAAGTTGTTGCAGCTGGCCAACAGCTGATGTTTAGAAGATCTGTTTTCATTCTTTTGAACCTGAAATTCTATTTTCATTCTTTTGACTATAGCCAAAGTGATAATAATGGTAATCCATGCTCATACAGGACAACATTTTCAGCAAAGATGATTACTATTATCAACAAGGGTTTTCCTAATCTCGTGTTTTCGTTGCGCAAGTTATTTTGATGGCAATTTTTTGTCGCCTGCTGCAATACTTTTGTGACTGTATACATGCATAGATTTTTTAAACGTTATTCCTATTCATACGTAACATCATCATAGTTCTTTTTAATGAATCACGGGCTTGAGGAATTGTTTTTTGTATTTTGTATTTTTTTATTTTGGTTTCCCATCACCCAGGCAGTTTTATTATTTTTATTGCATGGGTGACTAGACGTCAAAAAAATATAAAACACACACAAATAAAAACATCTCGATGCATGGATGATAGGAAACCAAAAACAAAAAATAGGAAACACACCACACCACACCATTCGTATAACGTAAAACCTGCGAATAAAATAGATGTTTAAAACATCAAGATTGTGGTTAAATAAATTAGACAATAAATGAAAGAGTTCTGTTTATATCACCGTTAGATGCCAAAATTACTTGACCTATTGACTTTATGTTCAACATTTTCCCCATTGTACACGCGTTTTATCAGATCCCAGCCTGCGTGCAGACTCTACGGGTATCAGATCATAGTCTATGTGGCGACTGTTTGTGGTCACTTTTAAGTTGACGTCATTGAAAAGCAAAATAGTCCTTTCATGTAAAAACAAACCGCACAGTAAAAGACGTTTTGTTAATAATGTTATCCAAATGGTCAAAAACTGCTGCAATACTTTTCAAAGAGAATTTGTGATTAGACTGTAAGCATAACGAAAACTTCAATTATTGCCTACCTTCCCCGAATGGAATTGCAAGCTTCCATATACACAAGCAAAATAGTTCGTAGAAGCCCTGTATAAATCTGCCAATTTTCCAACATGCTGGCAATTTCATATGTAAGGCTAACTTCCTGATACTTTTATAAGAAATATCGTGTTACATTTTTATATTATTTTGTTAAAGTTTAATTTTTACAACTTTTAATCACAGAATAACAATTAGCCGCGCGGATAGGGTTGCTTTTAGCGTCTAATGATTGCCTGAACACTTGAATTCGTGCTTCTTCGTAAGCTTTAATTGCAATTAAAATTTAATTATATACCTTTAAATTTATTCATTTTTCTACAGGAGCGAGCAGATTCTTGCCCACTTCCGGATAAAAAATGCAGAACAAAGGTGAAGCGGAGATATTCGTGGGACAACCCAACCATGAAAAAAATATCCAGCCTATCAAGAAGTTTCACCTTACTGAGGAGCTCCGCGCGACAAGCTAAACGTTCAGGTGATTTGATTGAAGAAAAAACAGAAAATCAGCAAGGTTATCAAGCAGCCAAAGACTGTTTAAATGTTCCTAGATCTCCTTACAACTGGCATTCGACACCGAAGAATAAAAAGGCTTTGAAAAGGTCGGAAAAGGGCTACATTTATGATGAGAAGAGCAACGATATATGTCATCAAGCTGGAGAGGGATTTGAAGTTTGTTCGAATGATCTGAACGGTGGTTTAGAACAACATTTAACTTGTAAAAATAATCACAAAGACATGAAACCCCCGTCAGTAATTCCGTGTAGCACTACTGTTAATTCTAGTGATAGCAATTTATCCTGTGATGTTGAAACTTCCAAGTCTACGAAAGAGAACCTTATACGTTGTCATATGTTAAATCAGGGGATGACAGTTGCTCGCAGTAATGGTGATCAGCATTTTTGCAGGAGGAATTTTGTGCTTGGTGAAAATCAACGTTCTGCTCAAAATGGTATTTTAAGGGAACGAAAATATGATACTGGTGAACCCAACGAGAAACATAAGGAAAATTGCAATACTCTGAAACATTTTAACAAACAGTTAGAGTGTGATTTTATATCTGATTGTTGTTGCAAAGAAAACAGCATTGCAAATCAAGATAGTAATAACACTTGTAACGGCGAGAGGAAAGATGTTCAGAGAGAAAAAGTAGAACTTTGCAAAGCTTCGAAGATCGCAAACGGAAATGTAGTACGCGAAATCGAGTTTGCGAACGATGGTATTGAAAACAATGTTGTGAATGAAGACAGTTTGGTTCATCAGCGTATCAGCGAAAATCGAAATGAACTGGATACAGGAAATGACGGCGCTATCTGTGGGCAAAAGGTTAACCAATCGTTTGATGAAACACGCAGAAATTTTATAAATGTAACTTGCAATGGTAGAACGGTTGATAATTGTTACGATTGTTCGCGAAGTAAGAGATTTAGTTACGAGGATGTTTTGGATAAAATTGGCAGTGATTCTGAGAATAGAATTGCTATAGATGACCTAAAAAACGAAACAGACGAAACAGACGAAACAGACTCGATGATGAATGGAAATTTCAGACACCTCAGTAGAAATAAAGAAAATTACAAGAACAGCTTTGATCAAAGAAAATGTGAAGTTAAGGAAAACAGATTCCATTCAAAGGCCTTTTGCAAGACAGATGTTTGCATACCTGACTCGTCTCCGACTCTAATCCGCTGTTTGATTCCTGAATCTTCGCCGAGTTTGCTTCGAAACAACTTAGTTTTTGACAGCTTAGATCTTTACAGTTATTCCTCAGAGCGTGAAAGCAGCCTTAAAACGGCTCCCGGTGGTAACGGCCTTACTTCAAGCTCAGAATCAGTTCGTATTGATGGAATTAAAATTGATTTTCTTGATGTACCGTTGGTGAATTCCCCCGATTGTTACACCAGCGACGAGGATTCTAGACTTGACAAATTTATTGCGAAAATTGAGACAAAATACGACATGGAAAATGACAATTTTGACGGGAAGAAAGGCCCATTAAATAACACAAAATCGTGTTGTCAGAAGGACTTTGCCAACAAAAAGAATGTTAAGACTACCGAGGAAAGAGTTCAATGCCTTATTGCATCGCCGAAATGCGCTTCTTTTGAAAATGCGGGGGGAAATATATCTTTGGAATGCAATAGGTTGAAATTGGAGAAAGTACAACTAGCAGCCGCTGATAAATTGACTGTTTCGAAATCTAACTGTCCAAAGAAAGGTATCATGAAGAGGCTTCGCGACTTTGCTTCACCTAGAATTTCGAGAAGAAGGGAAGCTTACCGTGAACGTTGTGAATGTGCAGAAATATCGCTAAATGCTTCGCAGTCGTTCTTTGGAAGTTCAGGGGCAAGTGAAAATGGACATTCTACAGGGAAAGACATTTCTGTGGTTGATGATAACTCTGTAATAGAAATTTCTTCGAAGTATGAGACAGGTTTTGATGTTTCTCGTACTGAAGTAAAATTAGATCAAAACCCACGTGCGAATGTAAATATCGGAGAACGAGGCCCGGATCAGACCAACGTCGGTGTTCCCCAACGTAGGAATTTTTGGAGTCCGTTTCCAAAACGAACCACACGTAAAGAACGGTTACTTTCAACTCCTTCTAGATTGTCGGATTTAGACCATTCGAATGACTTCAGCTCAAGAAGTTCTTCAAAACTTTCTAACGATGAGTTGACGGAAGTTTCCGTTTACGATGGTCGACCAATGAATTCAAATGTCAGTGATCAGACATGTTGCAAAGCACGTTCGCTATCTGTCGATAGCAATTTGTCAATATCATCGCATTTTAATTTAACCGTCAGGAGATTTTTGGAGACGAGCGAATGTTGCGCAACCGACAATGGGTCGAAGGTGGGAAACTCAATTTTCTATTGTGAGTTTTCTCAGAAAACTGAAAGCCGTTCGGTTTCAGCTTTTGAATATGGATCCGTGAAACATGTGACAAACAATTGTCCTGCAAATAGATTTTCCCAAGAAAATCAATTAAAATCTTTTAGTCCTAAGGATGCGCTCAGTTCTCTGAAGCCAGACACCTGCAACAGTCTCCAGCCACAGCTAATGACCACCCAAAAGGCTGTTGGGTATAATCCAGAAATTGAGAATTTTCTTCTAGAAAATTCTTCCGCGGACAGGTCTGCTGATACAATGACCAATTGCA
>JAYJMH010020472.1:0-19759 GCA_036873815.1 Phacellophora camtschatica
GGTCATACTTGCTGCGAAAGTGTGAGGAGAGCTGCTAACTCTCTGTAATTCCATGCAAAGGCAAAAGGAATCACGAGGTGTGGTCACATCGAGAGGAAGGACCGGGGTAGCCCTTATGGGCCTCCTAGCGCCAAGCGCAGAAACCCATACCTTGTGAGAATAGCAAGTGTATGTACCTGAAACTGTATGACCCGTGTCCCCTGCTGGAAACAAATCATCTCGAGACTTCCGTGGGCTAGGCCCGTTAAATACGATAACTTGCTCATACATGGTCGCAACTTTAAAGAAACCTGCTCAAGGGCCGCATACTCGCAAGCGAGATTGAAGAGTATGTCTTATTGTATACCCATGTCATGGTACTTGTTTGGAGCATTATAGTAACGTGCGCAACCCACTCAGTCCTAAATGAAATTAATTAGTAAATCTTATTGCACCGTGTGACTCAAAAAACCATCTCTGTTTGCAGGGCTGCAACTTACAATACGTGAGACTACAAATCTAAAAGTGTGCACAAAACTACGTCCGAATGGCAATTTTAGAGTTCGGGATATCATCCTGTCATCTGTGACCTCGTTAACCTGTAAAAAACTTCAAATTAAAACTGAAATAATCTGTGAACATTTAACGGAATTTGAAGAAACGTAATTTAACTCCCAAGTCGATAAAAGAGCAAACTGGTTATTTTAGTGTCAATATGTGGACTGGAAGTGAATGGCGTTCCTTTAAAGCGATTTGAAAGCTAACAAGTAAGGGCAAAATTAATTTCCAGTTTTAGAGAAGTAAACGTGATCGCATATGGCGGAATGATATCCTAAACGTGCTCTTCGCACGTTGAAATTTTTAGTCTAACATATTTTGAGATATAGCCCTGCAAAAAGAGGTCACCCGGGATACCTGTGTCGCAAGAACTGCTCGCAACTTGTGAATATGTGAAAATAAGAAAATTCGAGAATTTGGAATGTAGCTAGTTTGTTCGTGTTGTGGAAGTAACCAAACAAAGGATCAATGATTACTGAAAAAAATTGATAATTAATAATTAACAATAATTAAGTCATGAACAAACTTTTGACAATTCACATAGTGTTACCACAACAACGAATTAGTTACCAGACTCCTTTGATTGTTATAAATAATTTAATTTTATATCACTTTCGGCAGGAAATATTTTATTTTTGGATATGCTTAATAATTTACCACAAATATTTGCCACAATTCACTGAATATTGTGATTTCTTGATTTTTATTTGAGAAGTCGTGGTAACTGGCATGTTGTCATGGCGATAAAACTTCAACTGTATGTTGACTAAAAAGTCAACTTCAAGCCTTAAAATTTCAAAAACTAGAAAAGATATTTAAAACCAAAAAAAGATTCGAGCATATTACCAGAAATTCCTTCGTATTAAAGAATAAAAGTTTCATGTAAAAGTTCAAATAAAAGTTTCATGTCATATGGGTCTAATTAAAATATTCTAGCTGTAGTGTGGTCATTCACTCTCCTTATCAGGAAACCTCCCGAAACCGTTACAAAGAAGAGTAGTGACCGTCACGCAATAAAGTTTTATAAAAAACAGCATATAAGAAACAATAGGCCCAAAATGCTTAGATATCACAATAGATTCTATTGTTCTATTGTTATCCGTAACAATATAAAACAATGGAAAAGTTAAGAAGCAACCACCAACTTTAGTTTCTTATAAAAAAAATACGAGTACTTTAGAATGCAGTAAACTTGAAATGCTTACAGTAGATTAAAAATCATTTCTTTTTCACCATGGGCCTAAGTGCCCATGAAAAAAATCCCAATAAAAAAAGTAACAAGCACATGGATATTGTAAAGAAATAAACGAACAGAAATAAGCTTTTGGTTTTCCATGTATTAGCATAATCCCCACTGTTGCACCGTACTTTTCTGAGATAGGCACCCAAGCAAGAAATGACCACATGCAAACTAAACAATATGTCAACAATGAACAAAATGACCGTTTCAAACTGAATTCAAAATTAGAACAACGAATTTTATTTTTAGAATCGTGGTGATTTGGGTGACAATATGGTCTATGTTAAAAAATAGTCCGAAAACTACTGAGTCCTCAGAAACCTTTCACAAAATATCTTCCTAATTAAGTCAACATATCCTCATAATTGTTGTTGGCAAATGTTCTTCTTGCCCAATCCACTAAACAGTCCAAAGTCCAGTGTCTGGTATCTGAAATTTCATTTTGTCAGGAATGTTACCAAATGAATTTATCTATGATAAATTGTCCCATTCCCAACGGAATGTATTGTGTAAAACGTGCATTAGAGATTTAGATTTTTTATAATACTTTTTTCTTATTTCTATGCAGGTTTTTAAATGAAAATTGTAAATAAAAATGTAGTAAATAAAAATAAATTGCCAATTTGAGAATTTTTAAAGGCCCTTAATTGTCCTTAATTACTGTATTAGATTTGTTTAGCAGTTGGCGTTAATGAGCATTTTATTAGCTACATGTAAATAGCCTACTTTCTTCAAAGAATAAATAAAAAGTCACAACAAAAAGTGATCCACTTTCAATTTCAACGGCAGCCAAAACTGTGTTTTGATGCAATTTTAAAGCCAAAATTGCAAGTACTTGGTTGGTGCAGCGAGGGCCTAAAATACCCACAAGCTAACATATTGGGTAAAATCGTTCGTTCGTAACTTACAATTATTACAGAAATGAATACTAAAATGGCCTAAAAACAACCACGAGACCCACGACAAGCTAATGCATGATTACAAAGAAAACAGTTTTGATTAAAGAAGAATTAAGACAAAATAATCATACTGATACACTGCTGCATCCAACACGTAGTTAAATCTAATGTTGCAGTTTTTGACGATGTGAACATCATCATCAAATATGAACAGCCAGCCCCCTAACCGAAATGAGGACAACCAGCCTACATAAACCGCCCCTTGTTAAGTCTGGACAACCAGTGATAATACCTTAAAAAGAGTTCCGTAGTGTTGTCATGTTGTCACTGAATAACGACGCTCTAAAATTTGCAGAGAAAGTGAGTACAGTGCTGAGTGCAGGATAAGAGGTTGGTCAAAAGTTGAGAATAGAAGTTAGGCATCTGTACTTGGCACTTCACTTTCTTTGATAGGGAAGAAATGATGGCAAACAAGACAGGATCATCAATCCTCAGTTCAATTCGTTTTATCACAAATATTCAAACATTATTCTGAAGAATTTATGCGAATGAGAACATTTTAATTCACTTTTTAAATAATGGTGTAGGAAAGTAGTAATTGGAGGGGGCAGTTGTGTGCAACATCGTGTCTTCATTATAATAACCACTAATTAACGACAAGAGGATTAGTGTTACGTACATGACGAACCATTTGTCCACAATTTGTTTATAATTTCTTGAAAGGACTGAAGAAGGGGACCATAAAGTCTGTTTAATAAAGATATAAACAAACCTGGATGTATTTCAAACCATCCACACGACCATGAATTCATCAATCCTCAATTGGCAATTTCTGCAGAGCCCCTTTTATTATTTTTTGACCAGGTCCTCTCTCCCTTCTTGCCCATACAGGCCTGCACGTTTTGGCTTCGTCGAAAAGAAAAATATAGAAGTGCCCGCTAACATCTTTTGCTCAACAATGTTGATAGCACGCTTGAATCGACTTTCACAAAGTGACCTTAATTAGATTATTCCTCTGCGTCCTTTCGAGCGATTTTCATGATTGACACAGATTTGCGTGATCTTATAAAAAACTTTTCTTACAAACAAATGCTATTGTATATGCAAGGTTATTCTTGAACTTTTTACATAGTTGTGCATCAAGATTACCATAAAATGTCTGTGAAACTTTCCAGGATAATCTAGCAAACAAAACACTACCAAACAAAAGTTTATTAAAATGCTTTTCATCTATGTTTTGTAACAAATAAGTGGATCATTCTTTTCTATAAAAATTAGAAAGTGGATCTATAAGAGATGATCATAGTTTGAAGGCAACACAATTGGTTGGACAACTTCCTCTTCTGGAACGAAAAATGTATCTAGCATTTGACGAAAACCATCAATCTTGAAAAGCAGCGATTTACCATAATTTTCCACGATTCTCAATTTGCACATATCTCACAAAGTTGTTGTGGTCCATCAGTGGTGGAGAAGTTTAAGTTAATGCTCATTCAAGATGGGTAACTTTGAACAATTTTCAGCCAGGTTGATGGGGCTGGGTGGTGTTCTTCTTTTACGAGGTTCTGGACTTATGATTTCTCAATCGTCTGACGGGCTGGTTTTTTGGGTCCAATTTCGCGAGAAAGCCAATCCAGTTCAGTCTCATTTTGGTGATAACGAAACTTTGTGCTTTGGTTAGTTAATATAACTTTTTATTCGAGATGGTTTTAGGATAGGTGAAATTTATCGCATACCTCTATTGCTTCTCATGGAACATATGGAACAATCAGATGGAACATATTTGGGACACAGTTCTGGTTCAAGTTCTAGTTCTATTGTTAATGGATTTACTAAATAAAGCTGCTTAACAAATAAGAAATAAAACTAAGGGAAGCTTAGGCCATTCCCCTTTTCTACAAGACTAAATTATTGAAACTGGGAAGTACTAAATTCACAAGCACGCATAAATTTCACAAATGTTCAAGTTCACGTTCAGCAAACGTGTTGATAAAAATTCAAGTTTTGTGTTAAAGACATGCCTTTGAATTTGTTCAGTTCAAGAGTTGATATCTTCGAGTTACATTATTGGTCAAGAAATTGTAATTTTGAGCCAATCAGAGCAGTGAATTTGTAAACACTTTTTTGATTGGTGCAAAAAGCTGTTGCAATTGAAACAATTAAAACGCAACATTGTAGCTTTCGTAAGCATCAGAGCTGCACAGCAAACAGCAAGCCCCTTACCATTTGACAATAAAATTTTGTTTTTCAGTTAAAAAAAACAGATGCAATAAAGTTACTATTTGCATCTTCCTAAAAGAAGGACCCGAAGAAGGAAGCAAGACCCGAAATTTTACAAGGGAATGGGGAAATCTTACAATTTTCAAAAGGAAGAAAGGAGAAAGATTTAAAAGAGAAGGAAGAACTTAGCAATGATAATAAATGAAAGAATGCTTTCAGGAAAAATTCGAAAAAGATAACGTCGCAGTGCACACGTCACAGGATATATTTCTAGCCTACGTCACAGGATATATTTTTTAAGTATTTAGCCTTGCTTTGAAATCATCTAAATCTTACTGCTGTCGCGGTACTGTGAAAAGTTGAACGAAAATTGAAAGGAGAATAGAAAATCAGCAAAATTGTGAAGGTAGAAGGGAGATTCAGACCCCTGTTCCACTCCCTTGACCAAAAAATTCAGTATTTATTATCCCTTGACCAAAAAATTCAATATTTATTATTTTGACAATAAATAGAACAAAGATGAATCCCAAGTTTTCAGAGAAGAGTTTTTATGATTATTTCATGATTTATATCAATTATTATTCCGTAATTATTACAGGCTATTCATACTTAAAAAAAGAGGCTAGTCCATGCTGAGAAAATAAATAATTTAATAAATTTAATAATAAAATAAATTTCTTTTTTATTTCGTCAACATGGAATAGTAATTTTTTCAAATTATGAACAGTCGATAATAACCACGGAACATAAATCATGGAATTGTCACACAAACTTTTGGAATTGTCACACAAACTTTTGGAATTGTCACACAAACTTTTGTTCTATTGTAAACCTAAAACAATCGTCGAAGTTATCACTTTAGCTCCAACAAACGACTCGTAGCATTCCAGTGGAAAGATTGGCCTTTTTTGGACGAAGCTCGTTCTCAAAAAAGACGAAGTCGTATTTCGGACTGAACTCAAGTGTAATTGCAAAAAGACAATCAACAGTTGTCAAGTGGTCCGCAAAATGCGAACATTGAGCCTTGATCTTACAATAATGAAAGTAATCCAATCACAAACGAGAAAATTGTCATATGACTACAATACAGCGTTGTGATTGGAGCCACAAGAAGTTGTGGCGGCCGGCTACAAAACTTCCAATTAAACTTGACCCAAGTTCGTTTCTTTTTAATCCGAGAAAAGGAACTAAGAATTAAGAAAAAAAACAATTTGTTTTATTCTCAGTTTCAGCTCTTCTGTTCTCCTTTTCTCGGATTGAAAAAGAAATATGCTTGGGGCATGTCTAAAATGCCACCAGACTAGTTCAATTGATCATCAAAATAAAGAAACATAGAATGTTAAAGCAGCACTTTAGTTAATTCTATTTCAAGTGGAGAAACTTAGGGTTCATTGTTGTTCTATTCATCATCAAATTCATTGTGAAGATAGGGCTTCCTGCCAACAACTCAATATCTAGGTACGTTTCTCGCTTTTACACTAAAAAAAATAATTGTTCTACCAAAAAGTGATTCATAAATGACGTTTATTTCGGTTAATTTTAGAAGTACATACGTTTGATGTTGTTTGTTATTGTATTATCGTATTGTTAAATTTGCTTTTACGCAATAACTAAATTAAATATAGAACAGAACAAACTTACTAACAGTCTTCTTCGCGCAGAGTCTTCTATGTCTACTCTTGTTACAAGCTTAATTTGAAAAGATGAAGAGCTGCCAACTCAAAAGTGAATACAAATTTCTGACAATTCATTCAACAGAAAAGGCGTAGAACAAATGAAACAGCCAATAACATATCATTTACGTTAGTAGCAATGCCAATATGATCAAAGAAACGTTTAATATTTGCCATATATCTGGAGATGGAGTGTGTTTTTATGCTGCACCCAATCAAGGTCCCGCTTTGTGGTCACATGACCATTCTAATCTCAAGTTTCGTAATTTGCGGGCTACAAATTAGCTTTTTGAAATGGCGGGAAACGGACATACAGCAATCGAGGTTTGACTTTCTGGAAGCGAGGCTTATCACAAACAGGGCCGGTTTTTAACCGGAAATCTCTGCGTCATATTAAAAAAAAAGCGAGAAGATCGACAATCATTGTAGGTCTAAAAAGACCACCGTATTTGCCCAATAAAAAAGTGGGGAAAGACATTTAATCCAACTTTTAAAGATTGTGCCGGCATCATGAAAATTTATCAAACTTTGGAGATGTTGCATTTTAGATTCTTAAACTGCAATACAAAGATACAGAAGCGTAGTTAGTGGGGGGTGTGGGAGTGTGGGAGTGTGGGAGTGTCAAAATACAAATCTAGACTAGGTACGTGATTCCCCGTTGCGAAGTAATAAACGAGACATAAGTAGCTAGACCTACTTCAGTAGCCTTTATACAAATTAATGGCCACCAAGCAACTCGAGTTTATGAGATTACGAAAGACAATCCTCAACAAACTTAACGAAAACACACTCATTAAGCACTGAATTAAACTACCAGGGGAAAATTCTGAAATTGCGCTGCGATGTACTATGCGCGTTAGGGGACAACCATGTCAACAGGAAATTATTCCAATGACAAAATTTGCACAACTGCGCACCTGTGAACCTGCAGAATTAATCTGCAAGTTGCAGTATAATCAAACCATTATCAAATCATGGGAAGAACGAGACTCATATAAGTCATCAATTCAATCATCAAGGTTGGATATTTCACAAGCAAAACATTGCAAACTTTCTATTTGTAAAATCTAAATCACATTAAAGCTATTAGCATTGTCTTCTAAAGCATATGCTAGGCCCTAAAATAATTCATTTATTTCCAGTATTTATCTGAAAATTAAGCACCTGCTATTCAACTAAAACTATGGTCATGCTTAATAAGGAGCAATTGATGAAAAGCCAAGTCAAAGGGTATTTCATTAGATCAAATTCAACTTCACGTAATGTCCCCAACAACAGTTTTAGGTCTTCTAGTAAAAACTGAAAATGTTCCACAACCTACCTCGCTTTTCTGTGTTTTGATAAGTTCACTCATGAATGCAAAGCAATAAAGCCTCCAGTCAACATTCGACAGATTCGAAAAAAAGAGCGCCACATTCGAATATCGAACATCTCATTCTGTTGATGTCGCATAATTTAGCATAATCTTGCCAAGGCTCTAAACATTTTTTCTCCAGGTAACAAGGTTGACTTAGGGACCGTTCCGTTATTACCATAGGGGTGGGGAGGTTTTTGTAAAAACTATTTTTTTTTTCAGAAGCCCCCTTCTAGATCTTACCATAAGCACAACCTCCCTTTATCATGTATAAAAGTAAGACAGTATACTTATCTAAAAAAATTGCAACAACCGTTCGTGCATGTCAATAAAAATCAATAAAAATCAAGACCATCCTATAAAACATACATTTAGAATTTAATATCTTCATCAAATTTTTACTACCGACTAGGTTGACCAGATCAATGTTTGGGGGGAGGTGTCACACCACCTACACCCCCATGGATCCGGCCCTGCGCTCAAGGTGAGCAAGTATATCAAAAAAAGCTCGAGTGTAGCTAATGCGTAAACCCTAGTGTGGCTCATGTTCGTGTGACAAGTTTAAAGATTTGACTGCTCCATGAATATGTTTGAATACGTTCACTAGTAAAGCTTCCAATATGAGTGATGTGTAACTGATTAACAATAAACAAAATAACGTCGATAGAATGTTTGCATACGTTATTTTAAAAAAAGTTTATTTTCCTTCTGTTGCAATAACCCATGACACACGAAGACACGTACACGAGGCAATGTACAGCAACAAAAACATGCGCAGAAGAGAAGAGTCAAAATTCCAAAGTTTGTTTTAAAAATCGAAATCGTGAACTTTGCAACTTTCACAGACTAAACTAAACTGAAATTTGTATCAGATAACCGTTTCGTTTCAAGATAATTATCAACCTCCTAGAGAACCATAACTCCCTAAAGTCTTAACTTGACTCTTCAATACATTGGCGAAATGATAAATACAGAAATATATTAATCATAAACCTAGCTGGGTTCGCTTCTTGACAGAAAAAAGAATTGTTAACTGAAATTTACGAATATACAACAACAAGATTGTCTTCAAAAGACCCATTGCTAACGTGAATCCTCTTCGGCCCCAAGGTAACATTCGTCTGATATGCAAATAAAATTTGGTTTTAGGTCGGCTTTACAGTGATGACGAGTATCAATGTAACATTGCTGAATCTCAATGGTTTGTGGGATATCTGGCCCACAGATGGAGAAGAAAAAATACGCTATCCCGTTAGCGCTACTAACGTTTATTTTCGCCCTCTATGATTTTCTAGATTTTTTCCCGATTATTGATCGTGTCCATAAAAACTATAAAAATTCACATACATTATACTTTATACCGTATATGTTAGAAAGGCTCATTGTCATTCGGCGTATTGTCATTCGACGTGCAAAGGATCGGAGTTAACAGGGATTTTTAAAGGCCAATAATAAAACAAAAACACACACATAGGCACAGTTTATTTTAACTTACCTGCAGATATCACAATGCTACATGCAACATATATAGACTATGTAACCAACCATGCAGTGTTTCAACAATATGCCACACCGTTTGCCCTATTCGTGTGATTACGTTGCATGTTATGTGAAATGAAAAAATACATGGATACAACAGCTCAAACTTTAACAATTAAAAATATAGATTCAAAATATTTCAATTATTATTTAATGAATCACCTTATATATTATCTTAAAATAAAGATAAGACGAATGGCTGAACACGTCAACGAATAAAAATTTAGTGCTCATTTAGCAAAAAACTTTATCTTGCATCTAAAATTTTAAAGATAAAATTCTGGCCTTCGGTTTATGTTAACAGGGGTCTTGGCACAAGTACGCAACCCTTTACGTCATTTCTGATTGCGAATTCCCTTATCATTTCAAGATTTTGGCAGCAAGGCGTTGTGTTTTTGTCATGTTTGACAATGTTGAACAAATAAGTTTCGAATTTTTCAAATTTTCGTCATTTTGAGGTTTTTCATCATCAAGTTACGTCAAATAATTTCTTAAATTTTAAATTGAAATTGGAAGGAATTTCACAGAGGACAAGCTCTCAAACGCCAAAAATTTAATTAGCAGTGTGGCTTTTGATTTGGGCAGTTATTTAGAGAGAGTTATATTATTCATAATTATAGCAGCTGTTCCAAAATGAAATGCGTTCGGCTGACAACTTTTAAATTTTCAAAAAGCAAATAAAAAGTTTCAAAGGAGAGATATGAACTGCAGACTGTGCAAAATACAGTCAAAGCTCTCTATTTGAGCGCGGTTAACTCAAACTCTAACTTGAAGAAAAATCATTTATTTCCAGAAGTCGATTCCCGAACAAGCAGGAAATGGATGGCGTTCAACAAATAAAATAAAATAGCGTTCTTTCAAGGTAACTACGAGCACAGATGACCGAAGGAATCCTAAATGATAACTTTTCCTTTAGGACGTTACTTTGAGTACAATTAGACATTTGTAGCTTAACATGAGATATTAAGCAACAACACTGCAAACGGATAAGTATTGGTTGGTCACCCGTATACCTGTATGTTTTATGCCCACGGTCAATGAATAAATAATAAAAATAAAAATTAATAAAGAAACCATGACAATAAAAGATCAAATAAAGCAGGTTTCATAAGCTTTGAAAATTACATCATAATTATTTTTCCGTGACTGTTTCAAACAATGATTTCGAAAACCTATTTTGCTTTCCCACGATGTATGGATAAAAATAAAATTGGGAAATGTGATTTTTCAAATGTCTATGCAACTGTTTTTATTCTGATCAAGCTTTTGAAAAAACAACCACAGAATGAACATTGAAGATTGTTTTTAATAACAGAGGGGCTCTAATTGTTGCAAAAAAGAATGATTGCAAAAAACTCGAACTAAAGAACTCACGTTTTAAGTCGTATTTCGTTCAGTCAACGAAAACAAACAAACGAAAACGAACTGACGCAAACGAACGAAAACGAACGAAAGCGAAGAACTCGCTCCTTCGCCTTTTCCATTCGTTTTCGTTCGTTGTTTTTTGCTGGATACGACGCTCGAACGAACAAACACAACGAACTCACAAATTGATTGATGGAGTCACATGGAGCCAGCAAGAAGAACAGAAGCATCAACAAAAGATTGAATGAGAAACGAACAAAAGCCATTGTATTCAGCAAGGAATGAATAAAATCATAGCTCATTACCCCCTGAGGTACTCAAACTGTCCACACAAATCCCGTTGATCAGTGAAATTTAGCAGGAGAATTACACATATAAATTTGACAGCAGTTTTCCTGATACGAGCTCGAATATTTACCCCACTGTTATTTCTTCATTCCGCAGTATTTTCCACTTTGTCACCTGGTGTGTTCAGGGGGAGAATCGTTTAAAGATTAATTTAGGTTAATTTTTGCTGTCTTCTTTCTCAGATTAAACTTTCTAACATTCGATATAATTTTTTTGATCTGTTTAATATAATATCAACAACAAAATGTTGGTTTTGTGGGTCCACGGGAAAATTATAACAATTGTCCTTTTATGTTTATAACAAATTAACGTTCAATTGGCATCCATTAATTCCAAATTTGAGATGTTACATCATTGAGGATATGATGAAAAAACAATCAGAAACTAAACATGATTTTGCAAAAAGAACTCCCAGAAAGTCAATGGAAGATCAAAGAAAATAACACTGATTTCCAAGAAGTCAACATCATCATCAACAATGGAAGATGATCTAACCTCCCAGTGAAGCAACTAAGAGTAATAACATGAAATCATTTCACATAATGGAAGACAGAAGTGCATGTGTTTTATTCTGCTAACGATAAACCAGAAACCAGGGTGTATTTCATTCATCCTTCCAAACCTTTTATAACAAATTAACGTTCAATTGGCATCCATCAATTCTACATTTGAAATGTTACATAATGTGAGGTTACGATGGAAAAATGATCAGAAACTAGACATGATTTTGCAAACAGAACTCCCAGAAAGTCAATGGAAGATCAAAGAAAATAACACTGATTTCCAACAAGTCAACATCATCATCAACTATCCCAACAGTGGAAGATTATCTAACCTCTCAATGAAGCAACTGAGTGCAATCACATTAAATCATTTCAAATAACGGTAAACCAGTGTGTATTTTATTTTAGTCATCCTTCCAAACCTACAAGATTCTACAAAGAATAGCAAAGGACTACCCTTGCAGTAAAATTTGAATATTAGAAACAAAAGAAGAAGGCATTCGACGAGAGTTCGCTAATGAAAACGACAACCTCTGCGAAATCTGCTAAACTTTCTGCTTATTGGAGCAAAACGTTTAAGAGGGTCTTCTAAATCTGAATCTGAATTTGAATCTAAATCTAAGTCGACCGTTTTCAGAAGATTGGACGAAAAAATACGTACTCCAACTCTACCGACAACGGAATTGGTACGAATATAATATAACTAATCAATGGGTAAGTCCAGCAAAGAGATTTTACTTGCATGAAAACATTCCCTATAACAGCTGAACATTTAGTAGCAGGCAGGCAGGTAAACCAGAAAATCAGCAAAAAATATCAAAAGCACAAAAAATTACTCATAACAATCTTATTTTGCTTTTTCCTTGTTGATGAAAATTACTGTAAAGTACAATGTATTGGTTGTTCAATTAATCGCATGATATTAATGTTTCCTTCTTTTCATCATCTATGTATCAGCAAAAGTAATATAAGACAGTAATATAATTATAAGTGTAAAAGTACGTTCTTTACTAGCATAAACCTTCATTTTAATAGCTACAAAATAGCCAACACCAGAGTAAGATTTTTCCTATAATTCTCTTCGTTCACAGAAATGGTAAAAAATTTCGTTTCAGAAAAGCATTAACTTAGAACTTCGGTTACTTCGTGTGCAAACTTGCACCTAAAGAGTGTGAAGTCTCTCACCATGATTGGATAACAAATCACAATAGGGAAAACGTAGAACCATTACTTCATGTTCAAACTTGCAGCTAAAGAGTGAAAAGTCTCCCACTCATGATTGGATAACAAATAACAATAGGGAAAACGTATAACTTCGTTTACTTCATGTGCAAACTTGCAGCTAAAGAGTGTAAAGTCTCTCACAATGATTGGATAACAAATCACAACAGGAAAAAAACATATAACTTGGGTTACTTCATGTACACACGCGCAGTTAAAGAATGTAAAGTCTCGCACCCATGATTAGATATCAAATCCCAATAGGGAAAACGTAGAACTTGGGTTACTCCATGTACAACATAATACAATGCACGCTGAAAAGAAAACGCTCTTTATTATAAAACAGTAGTATTTGATGCTACAAAATAAAGTTGAAGAGACTCACCGTTTCCTGTCTACGGTAACAGCAGTCCATCCATCGTTCCATATCTCAACATGAGGAGAACCTTCGCATATGATCGGTTCTAAAGATTAAAAAACAATTTATCAACGTCCTCGTTGCAATAAATGTTCTAAAAAATCTTAAACAAGTATTCAGTGAATTTAAAAAAAATTAAAAACTCTTTTCCTTTGAAGACAATGTTGATTTACGATAATTTATTGCAAATTTAGGAAGACAATTTACTTATGGGAAAACATTGTCCTAGTAAACAGGGTAGCTTCTCAAATTTAAAATATACTCTTTGGAAAAAAGGAACTTTAAGTTCAATATTGCTTATAACGTTATTGAGTATTTGGTCTTTTTATTTTGTCTTTATCTGTTATACCATTATTGGCTGTTATTTTCGTTTATATCTATGTGGGTAGTTGCTTAAATAAACAATTTCACATTGTATCATCATCTTGTAAATACACGATGTATCATCATCAGGCAGGCAGGAAAAAGAGTATGTTGCGGCTTTTGGCAAGCATGACAGCTTAGAGAACTGCTTTTTACATAAAGTTACTTATAAAAATGTGTAGTCAAGTTAAAAAATCTCTTTGAAAACAATAACAAAGTTTAAAGCCAAATTATACTGCAGAAGAAAAAAATCTAATGCTTCAATCATCTTGAGATTGCAATTTCAAGCATTCAATTTTAAAAACAACATGTTTATCTTGACATTTCAGACAAATAGTCCGTTCAATAAATAAAAAATCTTTCAAAACGAAATAAAACATTTTAGATATTAGATCAAATGTTATAAATGCACATTTATTTATGGTAAAAATAAAGCAATCAAAATTTAATATATTGAAGAGCACCTAACAAAGTCTAGTCAAGTCTAGAATTCAGCAAGACTAAAAAATATAATGTATATTATTGATTTTCTCATCAAACAAATTTTCAACATGCTTCAATTGAAAACATTACGAGTAAAAATCTCATTGTTCTTAGGGACAGTGCAAAACATATTTTACAACAGCAAAATGCAACGGGGCAGGCAGAGTTTTTTCTACATGGAAACTATATTTTCTGGCCCCAGTCTCGACGGGGTATTGACTTTTCCCCCGCTTTTTTGGCCGATTTAACGGAGAATTTGGAATTCAAGTACAAGAAATTTCCTCAAAAATGATTGATCTGGTCCTTAGAGTAAATAATATACATATCTATGATATCAAATTTACAAATTTTCAAAATAATGGTAAATCTAGTCAGTCCTTTTGTACCAGATGAAGTTTGATTATACGGGGCACACATATTTTTCAAAACATTGTAAACGGTTGTTTATCACCATAAATTTTTAGCATTTTATGACAACGGGGCTTGCACCTTTTTAAATTTATTTTTTGGTTTGCACTGGCTCTGTTGTAAAATAAATTTTGCACTGTCCCTTACCACAAATCTGAACTTGTTGTAAATAGAATAAAAACCCGAATAAAAGAATATACATTTTTTACTCTTAGCATAGAAAAATTTCTTTTAAGCTCTTTTTCACGAAGTAAAAATAGGAAAACAATAGAAACTATTTAAAACAATATGGCTCAATCTGAAAAAACTAGTTTCTTAAGCACTGAACTGCTTAAGTACTGGATTGCTGTGCTGACAGTGCAACAAAATGCATGGATTTAACTTCGTAAACTATTTAATATTTTCTGTTTTCTGTAAGAGTTTTTATTGGAGTTTTAACTGTATGTAAATTGACTTTTGTATTTGATTAATTAGTGTTACGTTTATCCAGCCATCGTTTTAGCCGACATGAAATCAATCATTTATTATGTGATCATTTATCTATATATATGTTATGCATAAAATACAGCCAGGATGCTTGCTTAATATAATTACCAATAAATTCGTCTAGAAACGTAGAAAAGTCGAGCCTGGTTCATATAAATGACGTCATTGCATATCGATCTCAGTCTTTGCTTATCTGAAAACCCTGTCTCAGCTAATAAAATCTTTTAATTTGCGGAAATATTCTATCAAATTTATAATTATCCAAGCACGATTAAGTCTTCGGTCTAGCCGAAAATGTAAATTTTAAGATATGCATATTTAACAAAAAAAAAACAAACAAACAAACAAATAAACAGACAAAAAAGCTAACAAACAAACAAAAACGACATTTTAAATATGAGCTTACGTATTACTAATAAAAATGCTTTTATCTGGAAAGAATGAGATGATTAAGATGATGAGAATTTACAACATTTACCGCAAATCAGATGTCTGATTGTGGTTAATCGCAATAAACATGAGTCCAGACAGCAACTAGACTTTTTCACAGACTGTTTGCTATGTTGTGTAGTGAGCATCATGGAATTTTGCACTTCATTCAGAAATTGATTTGCAGACAATTTGAAAACAAACAATCTTCAGTATTTGGGAACATGTGTTATACGAGTTGGGTAAAGCGACTGGCTAATCTAAGAATGTAAGCAACAGTGAAAAATATGTTTATTTGCACGAGTAAACAAGCATTTTATCGTAATCGTGATCTATTTGCTTACACATACTAATTAAATAAATGAAACTATTCAGAAATATAGACCTTGCTAATCCTTGTAGCATTTGTATGGTCATGAAAAATCGCTGATTGCAGCCATGCACATGTACAGCGTTCCTTGCACTCAAAACAACAACATGGTTCAATTGATATGGTAGGAAAGTATTTGCAACTACTATTTTGGCGTCCGAATTCCCATGGTTATTCTTTTGTCTTTAAACTGTAATTCAAAAAGTCTGTAAACAGATTTTCACTGTTTTTAAAGATTTAGAAAGAGGAATGTTAATATTAAATGTCCATCTTTTGTTATGTGTTAGTTCTTTCGGGTTGCATAGCAAACAAGAAATGTTTTTGAAATTGCTACAGGTGCACTAAAAACTGCTCTGCTGCAAAAAGTCAAGAAATACCGAGTGGTCCCCAAAATGCCCCCATGTTTGATAAGCTGCTACGGAGGAGCTTTAAGTGTTATAATTTTATTTTTGCTTGACGTTGATGGAAGAGGTTTTAACTTAAAGTTTGATCCATGTTTGCCAAATTCTACTAAAAGGAATCCATGAACTATGATAAAAATTCCAACATTTATACAGTAAAGCCATAGTGTAGTGCAGTAAAGCCACAGTGTACACCATAGTGCAGTATAGTGTAGTTATTACTAAGTATAACTCAGTGATTTTTGGGTAGATTTTGGAAAGCAAGGTGTCACGTTGTAAATTGAAGCCTTTTTCATTAAATTCAAGCAAATACAGAATTATCAAAATTAATTACCCTCCACGGCAGCTTTGCATACATGGGGACATTTTTGGGATCAACTGTCGTCAATGTCCAATGACGTGTTATTTACCACAAATTGTTTAGTGCTTGTTGATCACTGAAGTTATTGCATAATTAGTTACCACTATAGGTCATTATCGTTTATTAGATTTCTAAATTTTTAAACAATAAAAAGAAGAAAAATCTAGCTGCATCGGTGTCTATATTGCTGGTGTTGACACAGACCAATCACCAAAGTAAACAAAAATATTATGCATGCATAGGTCAAAGTGGACAAAAGAAAAAATTGTTTTCACGTGTAAGAACGAAATTTGGTGGTTTGCCTTGCAAGCAGTGTCTTAGTCTGGTTAATGATACGTTTAAAAATCAACTCGCACTTTAGCACAAAAAGCTTATAGTTAGGACACATTCTTGTAATATATTTCGTCATAAAATTCAACGAAAAATCTGAAAAATTAGAAAAGCTGGCAAGTTTTGGTCGTATGAATGAAAAACCACATTGCATTCTAGTCGCATATCTGGAGCGATGAAGACGTCTTTAATTCACTTTAAATAAATAAAGCCATTGACTAATGTACACCGTTAGCACAAAGAAAAAATTAAAGTGCAGACGAACGCTGAAAGTTAAAGACGTCAACATTCTTGGGTAATTTATTGGTAAAACGTCCAATCCAAAAAGATAACAAATTTTCTGATAAAAAGTAACCTAGTAATTCACAAGATATCTCAAGAACCAAAATCCTAATACCTTATCATTTCTAAGATATGTGATATAGACAATTTACTATATAATTGTAAATATCATTTTAAACCTTACGTAGCAATAATTGTCAAATTCTTTTTAAACTTGTCATTTTTAGGATACACGACATAGACATAGCAATCATTGTCAAAAGCTTTTTAAACCTTAACATATTGTACTAGGTAACCCCAAAAACTATCCCCGTTTACCAGTCCATAACGTGAAATTAAAATTGTTTCAATTCGCAAGCTTTCAAGTTAATTTGCAAAAAAAATATTCGTTTGCAGTCTATGTTTTGACATTAAAACATCCTGCTTGCTTTGATGGCACTTTTGGAGTCTATAATTTGAAAAGGTTCACTGACCAAACTCCACAAGTTCATATAGAAGCAAGCAGGTTACTTTTAATGTTAAAATGTAGACTGAAAATGAATGGTTATTTTACTTTCCAGTTTTGGCCATGTAAACGCGATTGCAGATGACTGGATGATATCCTAAACTCTAAATTTGACCTTAGGACATCATTTTGTATACAATTTGAGATTTGTAGTCTCACGGATTTCGAGTTACAACCCTGCGAACGGGGATAGCTATAACGTAATGCAACAGTTCTACATATGACGTAATGCAATAGTTATCATACCTATTGTAAAAGTCATACCAGGCCACATCTTTCCGGGATATGAATTTGCTAAAAAGAAAAGCAGAACATTAATTGTTGCTTCATAATATAGTAAAAAATTAAAATTAGCTAAACAATTTCAATAATTAATAAATAGCAAATAAATATTCTGAAAAGAAGTAGCTTTAATTCATTTTTGAAGAAACAGTGTCTTGTATGTATGCTTGTATGTATCGTTTTATAATCAAAATAAATATCAATTTTTTTATATAACTGATAATTTCAAACAAGTTTCTAGTGTAACATTTTGGCCTTAAAAAACATATCATAAAATTGATAAAAACATGAAAAGGTTGAAGTAAAATCATTTCAAGTTACTTCAATTACAATTACATTTTCACATTAAACAAAAAGATACGCACCTGTGTGGATTATCTGTGGAGGCGCATGAAATTCTTTTCCGATCCCGTGGCCAGTAAAAACATCGCACACACTAAACCCTGTTCCTTTGACGACTTTGCTGATGAAAACAAAAACAACAAATAAATGTTTTACCGATGAAGTTTTGGTCCATTTGGGAAAATGTAGGCTTCAAGGTTAATAATAATAATAGTCAGTTAAAGGTGTATTAAGAGTAAGATGCGTTTAGTCGGTTAATGCGTTTGATTGATGCTGCGTTTAATTGTCCTTGCCCTCTCACCCTTTGAAGAGAGAAATGATGCATTGCTATTATTTAACTGCAGCAAGATATCAATTTGAGGGGTAGGGTAAACAGATGAATACTAAATCAATGTTTCCCAAATATTCAGCAAGTGTTCGGGACAACCAAAGCAAAGTCTACACTGAACACTCTCAAGGGATATACAGTTGAACCCTGCTGTGTTATCTTGAACTATCAAGGGAAATACAATTTTGTTCGAGATAGAAACATCTTATTTATGGCAATTCGCAAGGTTTTTCTTGACCTAATGAATCAGCAAACAACTAAAACAAATTTGGGACACCTGGTATATTTCTTAATAATTTGTAGTATTCTGCTGTAATTTCCAGATGAGAAACATTCCAGTACAAGGATCATCCTATTGATCTCATTGTTTTCAAATTGAATAACATTCATACCTCGCGCCATTGTTCGAGCGGGTTCCTGGTTATATCCCCGGAAAAGTAAAAACTTACAGTGAATTTACTTGCAAATCTAAAGTAAACCAAGAGGTGGCATGGTCAGCATAAAGCATAGCCAGTATCAAAATTCTACCTTCAAAACATTATTCCAATGTTAACTCTGGCAAACTAAAAATTCACATATGTTTATACCGGGTGTCCCAAAAAAACGTGTCATCATTTCATTCAAAATATTAAGAAAACGACAAAATAAGCAATCATGGCATTACACATTTGCAATCTACAAACATTAACTCATCTCCAAAATCAATTGTATATCTTAATTTATTTGGCACCATAAGAGAGAAAACTAAAAAGAGTCTTTAGTTTGTGAAATGTATTGTTAGGACGCGAGGAAAGCGTGCATGGGTGTAGGTTTGCGCGTGCACATGGAGGAGGAGCAGTATACAAGTATGATAACGAGGTTCTGAAAGCTTACACGTCGATAGTTGTTTTGTCGAGTAAGATTCCCACCAACCCTTCCCAAGATAGTTCACAATAGTTATATAAAGAATTCCAGAACATTATCCTCGCGAGCCCAGCTTGGCCTATTGCTATCTGCACGGTGTGCTTACGTCTGCTCACAAACAACTAGACTGACCGATACTATACTGTCATCAGAGACTTTTAAAGTAGAA
>JAYJMH010020483.1:0-19757 GCA_036873815.1 Phacellophora camtschatica
TTTCATTTAGCTTGAAAATGATGTTCAGATGACATCGAAACGTCGCTCATTATTATCGTTAATATTTATAATTAAATATTTTTGTTTATTTATTATTAATGTCCATTTTTGCGGGATAGGTTAAAAAAAAGTGGCCATTCCCTCTTATCATTTGGTTTCAAAGGCAACGCTGGTTCAACACGGCTTCGGAAAATACGGCTTTTACGGACCGATCCAGAATCGATCAAATTGATCCGTTGCCGATCCGAGGAGCCTTATTTTCGAATGCCATATGATAATTCCCCTTGAGAGCTTCCAGCTTTGATTTAGCTTCTGTTATCTCGAATACACGCTGTCTCAAACAACATTTCATTTCTCTTGAGAGCTCGAGATAGCAGGATTTAACGCCGATTGAGCTGTGTTAAAGTTTTGTGTCAAAATAAATAATTTCCGGTCAAAACAAAATGGTTTAATTGCAAACATTCTGTTCATAAAAGAGTTCTTTGCTGTACGCAGTGTGCCAAATAATGAATATCGAAATTACAGTAACATCGTTTAATATCAAAATTGTTTACTTCCTCAATACGGTACACAAAATAAATACTTACGCGAGAGGGAGAACATAATGAGTCAAAGTTGCGACTGGTGATATGTCTTCAGGTGCTACCGCGCAAGAAACGTCAATTTTCGCAAAACCTTCGCAACCATTCTGTAAAAGATAACAGTTAAACGTAAATTTTCATTTCCAGAAAATTTCCGCTAATCAAAAAAAATATTTTATCCCATTCTAACGATGAACCTTTTCAGAAATAAGATAATTTCTATTGTGTTACAGGACTAGCATAATTTTCAACATTGCTAAAATTCCTATCAGTACAAAAAACGTTTAAACTTCGGAGTCTTTTGGATCCCTTGAGAGAGCAAGAGGCATGAATAACCAATCCTTGTAAAAATGCAGGAATAGCCTCGAGACCAATTAGTATTTCCGGAAATGTCTACTCTATAAGGTAGGCAAAAAAAATCAAAATTATATTACATGGCCATGAAGAATTGTCATTCACTTGAAACACAAATATTCTTTGGGCCACGTTAAATTTCATAGACGTTTGGGAGCGTTTTAAGTAATCCACAAATTTATTTTCTTTTCCTCTTGAATGTAACATATCCTTTTTGTAATATTTATTTTATTTTATTTTCGTTAGGTTGATTGTAGTACGTATAGTTGCAAACACGTAGTGTTATTGTTATATTTTCTATGTTAGGCAACAAAGGTGCCATGTCTTGACTTACCCCTGTTTGTATGTAAATTTTTAGATTGAATATAAAAAGATAATCAAAACAAACTATTGTATAAGTATATCTTTAAGAATCTTACCAAGAAAATTTCTTTACAGCTTGGCTCTAATCCATGAAAATTCAATTTAAAAGATAAATTTGATTGACTAAAGTTGGTCCACCATTTTGCAATGCAAAGCTCCATGGTAGTTCCACCCTAAGGATCAAAATATTCAGATCAAAATATCAAAATGAAAACATTCAGATGTAAGTTTATCGTAGCTAAATTCTGCTAATAACGTTCAAATTGTCAGAGAAATTATTTTGCTTCTTTATAAAGTAAGTCTACTAGTGGCTTGGTTGTTTTCAATGCAGATATATTCTATTTCAATACATGGAACGGGACAGATAATTAACCATTGTAAAAAACCAAATTGTACGAAATAGCAATACAGCACGGGATTTGAATTCACAATCCACATTGAAAACCAGTAAACAATGTTGAAATAAAATTATTGAAGTTCCACTCTTTCCCCATTGGCCAAATTGAAGCAATTTACTTGAAAGCCAGTATTGCAGACATTGATTTTTTGCAACGTAATGTATGTGTTGTTGCACATTTTGCCAGATCACTCAAAAATAAATCCTTAACTGTGTAAAACATAAAAGGCAACAGTGTATACACCCAATATACCGTAATGTAAGTTAGTCATTAAGCAAAAAAAAGCGACAAAAAATTGAACAAATGGATTTGTCAACATTATCTAAAGAAATGTTCTGAGCATTTTCCTGACAAACCTGATACAGAAATTAATATAATAAAAAGCCAACAGCCTTAACTATACTAAAGTTATTGCACTTTATGCCAAGCACACATGAAATATGACTAAACATACCAGTGTTTTCATGAGTAACTTCGTCGTATTAAGAGGCTTAAGTGTGACATACTCTCGCAATTCGTGTTCACTATATGTGCAGTCATTCTTCAGTTGTAATTTGTGAACTAGATATCTTGCACTTTTGTCACAATCCTTTGATTCCAGAGACAGTTCTTAAATAAAACAAATTTATTACCACTGATATCATATCATTTTATTCACCAATGAAAACCGTAAATGTTAAAAAGTCAAACGAGATGAAGTACTATTCAATTCTAAAAGATGTGAAACTTGTTCATTGACTGTGCTTGTTGGGTACTACTCCTACCGGGTGTCCTAAAAACGCTGAGAGTTTTGCAAAGAAACTATTACGCAAAGAAAAACTGCGCAAATTGCTATAAAAATTGAAGCATCATGTTCAGAAGGGATTAAATTTAACTGAAAAAAACAACAAAATTTGTTGATTCAACACGAAGTTATTAGCAATTTTTTTGAAAATGTATAAAAAAAAGAAATCTCAACATTTTGGTCAGCAATTTAGCTTCATTTCAATTCTAAAGAAAGTGGTATCGTCAAGGGGCATCATTTCGAACAATTTGTACAATTAGTTATTGAATTCTGAAGATACAATATAATTCTGAAGATCAATTTTTCAACAAAATCGCTTAAAACTTCGGAACGAGTTGATCAATCCTGCCAAAATAAATTGTCTGGGCGAATGTAATCCTTTTGCAAACCTTCTGTAGTCTCCTATTTGCGTCTACTCGCATAGGTTTCATTGACCTAATACATTGAAAAATACCTCAACTTTTTTGGGACACCCGGAATAATATGACACCATAATGCTTTTGTGCTCTTACTCCACGTTTCTTGTGGAATAAATATGCTCTTTTAGAGGGCATTTCTGCAACTTTAAACATTTTTTCCATCAACAGTCTCACACACAGAAAACCCTTTATCCTTAAAGATTTATTTTAGAAAAATGGCTAACCCCTATCAATGATGGTGACATGACTGTAAAAATCAAATACCTGCCCAGGTTGCACCAGTAGGTACAGTTACGAAATATCGTTGCACTTGACCAGGTTTCATTGTCAAATTTTGAACACCAAGAGAATTGTTTGCGAGGCTAAAGCATAAAAATAAAACTTTAATGAAATGGCGGCGAATAAAATAAGCATTCTAGGAAGATCCAGATAAAATAATCGAATTCTTGACGAGTTCAGTATATTTGACATCTTTAAGTAATATTTTTGACATAATTGGTTTTAAGTAATATTTTTGACATAATTGGTTTTAAGTAATATTTTTGACATAATTGGTTTTAAGCAATATTTTTGACATAATCACTACCTGCTTTACTATCAAAAAACGTTACGAAAGTGTGCAAAAACAAGAACTAATGTTTTCATTAAACATTAACCATACATACCTCATAGGAATAATTACTGTCACCGGAATTCGAAATAAGGGGCCTTGGTTTGGATGCGACAGATCGAATGCACATACCTAAGAACAAGACGGTAATTTTTTTTGCGAAGCACCGTAATGTTGATTCACAAATTTCAAATTTTTGAAGCAGAAAAATGTCATTCCTTATGAAATTACGAGATGCCACAAAATTAAATCAAATGACACTGCAAAATTTGAAAAACTCCAAAACAGTGAATGAAAAATAAAGATGCAGACACAATGTTATGTTATGGTAATACTCTTCATTATAAATTAAATAAAAAATTCACTGAAAACAACAACATCACCATATTATCTCATATTGGCGCCCTGGGTGCTAATAGTAACACAAATAATAATTGGCGAAGCTTTTGAAAAAAGACAAAATTTAATATCGATCAGAAGTGCGTTTTAATCTGTACCTCTCCATAATGCGCTCCATGCTCCAATCCATCAGTGTCAACTTTGATCGCAAATGCCCTTTCTATAAAAATTACAGCAACAAAAATAGAAATAAAAGATCCATTTGAATGGCATTTTTAATGATTAAGACATGATGCAATAAATAAACAAAATCTTGCAGTTTAAGTTAAATTGTTTGTTACTAGGCCGTAAAAATAACACAGAAAGATGTCCGAACGATCAACTTAGAATTTGAGATACCACACACACCCCTCTGAGATGACTACAGAAGGCACCCAAATAACGAAAATAAAAAAAATGTATTTCTTTATAAAGGAATTGAACACAATTGGGAGAAGGTGAAGTCCCTTTCGTGAATTCAATACTGCCACACGATGCAACCGGTATGTATATATCTTTTTAATGAATTTAAAACAATATTTGAATCAATCATGTGATGAAACTATTATTTTAAATTTGATTTTTTCGAAAATACCTTTCAAGAATTAATCAGCAAATCATGAATTATATAAAATCTAGAAAGCCTTAAAATATAATATCACTAAACGTACCAGGCACTTCACCAGTAGAAAGGAGACGATTGAATACTATACAAATGAAAATGATACAATTGAAAATAAACTACATAAACCTTTTACTTACCAGAAGATAATGCTAAATGTGAAGGGCATGATATCCAAGAAACAGATGAAACCAGACAGAATCGAATGTCAAGACCAATCTTTACAGAAATATCTTAAAATTGAAAATACAACCGATAATTTATTGGCAATAAACAGAACCATGAATTAGTATTCTTCAGCGACGTTTCAGAATACTTAGCAGAAAATAATCTCAGTGCTTAATAGTTTGGTCAGTTTTATCATGCTTACTATGTGTAAAGAATTCACTCTAGGCGTGTGTATTACAAATATTAAGTAATATTAAATAACATTAAACATCATAAAAAAATACAGTTCACATCTGCTATCTCGACTGCCCGTTATTTCGAGCATTCGCTATTTCGAACAAATTTTTATTTCCACTTGCAAGGATCAATTCTATCAATACCTAAAAAGGGTGACTTGATACACTGCGAAAACAACAGAGGAATTACTCTTTCATCAAAACAAAGGAAGCATGTTTGTAGTTATGTTAACAAGAGCAAAAGTTGCCATTGATAAACATCTGCGTGATAGCCAAGCTGGATTCAGGAAAAGACGTTCTTGCCAAGATATTTACTCCCAATCAGATAACAGAGAAATATGTACTGATAAACAACATTGATGAATTTTGTAGATTTCAAGGCTGCATTTCATTCGGTTCACCACGACTCTGTCTGGAACATTTTGGAAATATATGGTTTGCCAGATAAGTTTGTAAATCAATCTACTAAAAAGTATCTATGCAAACACTGTATGTGCCACTTGAACAAAAAAATTTAAATCAAAGTAGGTTTAGATCCTAGTTAAAACCTGAGTTAGGCAGGGCGGCGATGTGGGGTCACCCTTTCTGTTTGAAATAACCGTTGATTTCCTTCTTAAACAAATAATGAATCGTAGACAAGGTGAAAAGTCCGAATATATCCTGAGTTATGACTGACTGATCAAAACTTCGAAGATGACAATCAAAATTTTAGAAGATGATGCTCTATCGATGCAAACAACAACAACTCTATGAAGAGTGAAGCTGGCAAACTATGCCTACAAATAAACTACCAGAAGACAGCTAGGAAAAGACAAAACAATAAAAGAGCATAAAATATCTGGGAACTTACGGCTCTAACACAAAAGAGCTGAATGATCGAATCGGAAGAGCTACTTCATTATGTAACGACCTGACTTCAGTTTGGAAAAGCAGGCACATTTTTTTTAACATAACATTTCACAGGTGTTATGTATTAACTGTGCTTCAGTATAGTTGTCAAAAACGGAAACGCAAGAAAAACAGTTTGATGCGCTCGACATGAGGCGTCAAAAAAAAATCTTGGAAGTCAAACGGCTTGATCGTATATCGAAGGAAAATATTAGGGAAAAAACCTATCTGTCAAAACTATCGGAATTAACTTGAGCGCGTTGATTGAAATGGTTTGGGCACTTTATAAGAATGGACGACAACAGGCCATCAAAGAAACTGTACCACTGGAAAGAGAAAATGTAGACGGTCAAAGGTTCGATGGACTGATACCATCTGTATAGACCTTGAACTGATTGGTGTCAAGCTGACAATGGAAGAAGCTGAAATAGCTGCTCTTGAATCAAAGGTTTGGAGACGTTTTTTGCTGAAGGCAGACAGTGCAGAAATGCATAAAACGCTACTTGATGATGATGATAAGGCTTTTTTATGAAATACTGCCCGTTAATTTCAACGTTCTCTATTTCAAACAGATTTCAATTTCTAATAAGAGTTCGATATGGCGGATGTCAACTGTCATATTACATAATATTAAACAATTTTAAATAGTATTAAAAAATGATTAATAATATTAAATAATATAAAATTTAAATAAAATTCCAAGTGAGCAAGAATACATTTTCCCATTTTATTTTCATAAAAAAGAAGGCGGCGGGAAAATGAAAATTAGTCTGTAATTAGAGTTAATCACTAAAACCCACAAAAGAAATCAGACATGATGATTCTTGGCTATAATTAAATCTAAAAGTGAAGAATAACTCACCAACGTCTTTGTGAATTACGGGAGTCACCGTAACGCTTTTTAAACATGGTTCACTGTGCTGGTATTGTTCTCGAATATATATGCCTCGTTGCCTATTTCCACAGTTAATCTGAAAATTAAGTATGAAAAATAAATAAAATGGACTCAAGTATTAATTTCAAACAGGGTTTTCAAAATTGCAAAAATTCATAAAATTCAATTTCACCATGATTGGTTGATGCTTGAACAGATTGAAGCTTTTCCCAAAGCATAATAGCATACCCGCCCCCTCGTATTAACATTAAATATGTCCTATGTATATGATGTTACTTACGTCATAAGTTTAAGTTAACCTATAAGTTTAAGTTAACAAACCAGATAACGAAGAAAGAACGCATATAATTATTTTGTAGCTGAGATGATATAAAGGCTGTTCATTAAAGTGTAAATTAAAAAAGGTGAAACGCCTTCACAAAATGAAATGTTTCTTCTCAACAAAACAATTCAAACCCAAGCAGCGCAAACGTTATTCGTAGTGTAAGCATCGTATTTTCTGGAGGTAGAGGATGGTTGTGCAAAAAAAATGTAATTTCAATGTAAGCTTAATTTACTAGTTCTATCCCTTGCCAAATCTTAATAAGACCGTATACCTTATGATAAAAATAAATTAAACTTTGCTTCTAAACAATATAAATATGCTTCTAACCTGAAATTTAACATAATTGCTCCAATGTCTAGATTCTGTCTTCATTAGTTCAAATGCTTTGTCAACCTGTGAAGCGAACGCAATTTAAAAATAAACAAATCCTGACTTTTTTGAACCTTTAGATTCTTTTTAAAAAGTAGTTATTCAGCATAACATTTTTTCTAACATAAATTTCCAAGTGGTCTTTTTAAAATCATTTAATACTAAACCTTTCCTTGTGAAAAACCTTATCTTTCCTCAAAATGTTGAAGCTTACCCCTCAAATGTATTGATGTTTTTTTTAAGTTTATGCAATTTATTTCATGAACATATTAAAATAGCATTTTAATTTTTATGTCAACAAAACGAGAATGAAAGTTAACAAGCGTTTTGCCGAGAAAACTTAACACGCTGAGGCCCCTTCTTGGATTTGTCATGATTTCGTTGTGCAAATTTAGCTGATAAAACTTTTGAGCACTTTCGAGCACCATTTTAAATGAAGTGTTTGCATGCTTTTATTCAAGAAGTGTTATAATCTCTGCCACCGATTGAGAATTAACATAAACAAACTATCATAACAATTTGTATTCATATTTAATTTACCTGCAACATGCCATGACCTTGAGTAAATATCGGAGATCCTGTCCGAGATAAAGTTCAAATGAATTAAAACTGCAATAAAGTTTAATTTAAAATTAAACTGAATAACGATTGGTATGAGAGTTCTAGAGAATTTTTAGGAATTGCTATATTCTGTGAAATCTTGAAATGAGATATACAATCAATCAAATAATATCAAACCGGGGTGAATATATGTCAATTGAATTTCTATCTCTTCCCCGACTCGTAATTCAATTGCTCCCAACCATTCCTCGGTTAAACTATGCATCTATATCATCCTTCCCTAAAACTGCATATTAGGCTCTATCTGTTCCCCGTCTCAGGTCGCAAGATATTGACACATATCCACCCATGTTATCAAATTAAATCTACTGGCTTTTAAATAATGATCAATTTTCGCAAAGAAAACAAAATTTATGTAGTCAAAAGCGCAATGAAAACTGATGAAAAAAGATGCGTGTTTAAGAAAAGATATTTTTCACCGTAGCAGAGTTTTGAAGAACATAAATTTTTTATGTTTCAATTGAAAACAATGAGTTTCCAAAAATTCACTTGTTGCAAAACCACTAAGAGCGTTTCTATAAAATGCAAAACAACAGATGGTTAATTTCCCTTTGCCTTTGAAAACAGGCTAAAATATAACTGAAGTTGTAACATTGCTATTAAGGATGCTTAAAATTGATTGAGTTTAAAAAGGATATATTTACCAGAATGCTTTGCGTATGTCAAATTTGTGAACTTAGTGCATTTATGACAGTCAAAAATACCACTGAAAATACTAATGAAAATTTCAATTCCTATTTCCAAGAAAATTCCATTTCTAACTAACTTTTAGTAGGGGTTCCAATGGTAAAAAACGCTGGCATGTACGTATATAAACTTTCGAGCTTCACTATGACTAGGCCATCCTCGCCGAACACCATTCCCAGACTCTGCCATCATTCAAAGTAAAAATATAGCAACGGTCATGTTTGGAAGACCTTCTCCTCAAAGATCAGACAATTTCTATCAATATTTTCTCAAATAAAATTCAGGATTACACATATTTGCAAGAGTAGTATTTTTTGACTGTCATAAATTCACAAAGTTCACAAGTTTGATATACGCAAAGCATGCTGGTCAATATACACCCTTTAAGCTGCTATGATAAATGATGCGACCTTTCCTTTAGAAAACAGCAACAAATAAGCAAGATTGAACAATATCGAATTTCTGTGATTATTTGAACATTAGCACATTTTATTGGGTCACTCGGTGTATGAATTTGAACCCCCTCCCTCTTTCTTCTTTCCCTCTCAGCCGAACAAAAAAGATCTTGTTCTTATTCATTATTCTAAAAACATTTAAGGAAACTTTCAGAAGCACAATCAAATCAAAGTAACTCAGCAGTAAACGAATAAAGCCGATTACTATAATAGAATAGAATAAAACAGAAAATTGGTTGGAAAACAAACCTTCAATTTTCATCGCAGAGTTTTCCAAACAGCGTCTAATGCTAGAAAGTGAAATTGAGTTCAATTCAGAAATAATGAAATGAAAAATATTTATAAATTATCAAAGGGTCTGCAAATAGAGTAGTAATTAAAGATCAAATGAAACTTCAGCTGCATATCTTGAGCAGTATAGCCAAATATTTTCCAAATTAAATAGGCTCCCTTGATTCTATAAATAATAAAATGGAATAATAAACTGGAATAAGCAAAGACATTATAAAAGCTTAGCTAAATATTTGCAAAACCTTTCCGGCAAATAACGTCACTTCTCATGTGGAAAAACAAAATAGCTTCTTCGTTCGCTTGAAATTTCTTTTCTTCAGTAAGTAATTTATCAAAGTATAGCAATGAAATTATTAAATCAATTCAGTAATGTAACCCACTTAAAACGATAAAAAACACTTGTGATTTATTGTTAAAATTATGTGATTAATATTAAACGTCATTCAAGGAAATACAGCGCTTACCCTGCAGAAGCATATGGGATTCCCTCTTTTTTCAAAGCAGATAGCAAAACAGCTGAGGAAACGAATTAACGAAACTATATGAATGAACGCAAAAATAGAACAAAAAGAAATATCGCTCGGTACTACCTAATTCCTACTATCAACACGAAAATAAAAACATATTAGCCATTACTCCAATATTTTGCATTTGCACTTAGAGTATTTTCAAAGTTACTGATACCGTAGCTTAATAATTGCAATCTACTCTAACATTAATAATAACAATAAATGCATCCAACTTTTCCAAAAAATGTTACAACAACAAAAAACAATGCAAGCACTGCATCTTTCTGCAATTTATCTGCTATGTGTAAAAACTCCTAGCCTAGTTTCCACAAATTGAATGTTCATCCAATCAAGATTTAATCATATCAAGTACAGTAAATTTCAGTAAAGAAGAGCAAAAAAAAATACTAAATTTCAATTTATATATGGCAAATAAAAGGTTTCCAAATGCTAGAAAAACTCGAAAATATACCAACCTACTCCTCCGCAAGCATTTGGTGAAGCCATTGACGTGCCATTCATTAGCTGAGTACTCCGCAATGTCCATGATGGTACTGAAGTAAAAGCTCCTCCTGGCGCTGTTATGCAAACACCCAATGATCCATCTGAGCAAGGACCACGCGATGACCACGTGTATTGCCTTCCAGGCATTTTCTCCAATAAAGAATATTCAGCCTGCATCATTTCTGGGGAAACGTAGGCACCAACTCCTATTCAAAATATTATCAAATATAGAGAATAAGAAGCACTCCACTGCCAAATTAACCAGGATCAGAGGCTCGTTTACAAATCATAAACAAAAAACAAAGAGGGAGAAAAAAGAGAAGAGAAAGAGAAACAACGAACCCTTTGTAACCTCAGCAGCCTCGCTGCCACAACATTTCGCGCCCAAATGTCAAAATGTGATATTTTCTTTGTGTTGTTGTTGGATGCCATAATAAAAACAGATAGTTCAATGCGTTATGGAGGACCGTGGCCGTGCAGAAAGTTGTGGAGAGCAACCAGTTAGCTCCGTTGAACAAATCTCCGAATATGCCACAGGAGAAGCCAGAGTTTATTACGATGGGAATACTGCACTTGGAAACGCAAAGGTCACAACGTCACAGATGAGCCGGAAAGATTTTAGAGGTAAGGATTCGATTGGTCCATGATAGGGAGGCTCATTTTCATTTTCAATTTCTTCTTAATTTTTTGTTTGTTTATGATTATTTGTGAACGAGCCTCTGATCCAGAGTTTACATTTCTCTCCCCTCCAAGTATGAGACTAATTATTTTTGTTTTCAATGGTGCCTAAAAATATTAATGATGACTCTCGATTTAACTCAACATAACGCCACGCTACTTTACCATAAAACGTTTAGAGAGACTGATGATGCCATAATTGTTTATGGCTCTTGCCGTAGATACAAATCATCACATCAATTGCTAAATAACATTTTGTCCTTTTTTATCCAAACGCTTTCTGGCTGTCCAAAATATCTGAAAACTTTCTGAAACTGTATTCTTAGATTATATTGATTCTATTGCTTTTGCACATCTAAATAGCAATAAATCCCCAGACATTTTCAATATTAATTCTCAATACACATTTTCAATATTTTCCCCAGACAAATGCAATATTAATTGATTGAATCCAACAAATTTTTAGCAAAATGTTTTCGCAACAAATAACTCAAAAAATAATATACAACGGGTATGACAATTAAAATAAAAACGTACCAATAACATCCTCAGATGAACCACCTGGAGCGCCCACAGTCGACAAGGCCGGTCCATCATTGCCTGCACTTGTTACAAATATGATGTTGTGTTTATTCACCATTTCATTGATTGTTTCAATCACACGCCTGTAACGATACAAGTAAATAAAAAAAGATCAGAAAGATGACAACAAACCAATACTTATATACGTCCACAGAACGTATAGAAAAAGAACGTATAGAAAAAAAGTTGACTAGCCCGCTTTTTAGGGCCCAGGTAAAATGTCTGTAGGGGCCCAAAAAGGGGTCTGAGATATAGCCGCAGACCAAAATGAGCAGTTGAAAAGCGAGCTAAGGGGCCCCTAGGGCTACGGCTGGACTCTTGCCTAAAACGTAAAATAATTCACAAGAACCTTCTTAAAATTATGCATAGAAGCAAACAATTCTCTTTCGATCACAATTAGTGTTTCATTTTAACAGTTGTCGTGCAAAGTTCGTTTTTTTTTCGATCAAAAATTTGTTGTAAAGCTACAAAAGATAATATTAATTTTACAAATAGATTTATAGAACCCGAACGACGATAAAAAGTGGCAGATTGAAATACAACAGGTCTAGCGGCTGGCTGAGCGTTGAGAATCTTAATGGATTTGTTCGATGAGTTATGGCCTACAACACTATGCTATGAACTAGTCAAGCCCCAGAAGTCTCTGGAATAAATTTCAGCAAAAGTCTTCACAATCAAAGTATGCAACAAAAAATTGCCGAAATCCCACGAGAGAAAGTGTTTTTCCTACCGTGTGACCTAAAAAACATGGGATGTTAGCAATTTGATTATCTCAAAATAATTTTGGTAGATATAAGGTCAATTTAGATAAGAAAATTTATTTGGCTAAAATCGGTCAATCCATTTTTAAGTAAGAAATGATTTTGTTTGAAAAGAAGAACAAAAGAATTTTGGAGAAACTGATCCGCCTTTTATTCCTTTTTTTTATAGCAGAAGGTTTGCTGTTGTCCCGCTAGAAAAGAATAATGTAAGTTAAAACCTGGACCATTGTCTCCAAGAATTATGAAGACAACTTTTTAAATAATAGCTCATAACAAAGGAACAGAATGGTCGATTAAATATAAAAAACGGAAAAGTACAATAAAACAACTTAAAACACAACTCCTTGGAAGGATAACGCTGAGAGAAGAATTATGCATTTTTTGATTTTTTATTGAATATTGTATTAAAATAATGATATTACATTTTTATTAAAAGCTAAAGGGACAATATTATAACTTAAACTTCTAATACGTTTGCCTCCACATATGGCGATGCCTTTTTCATTATTCTTGCAAAATGACAGGGACAGGACAACTCTATCTGACTTTCATAATATTAGCAATATCAACTTTTTTAATTAAAATATTATTGTCTTCAATCAACATCATCGTCACAATAAAACAAAAAAGAGTAGTTTTCATTATCGTCATACTAATAAATGCATATCACAAAGTAGAACATACCCTGAATTAGGCCACTTCGCTGCCTCGCCATAGCTCATATTTATGACATCAACACGGTTGTCAATCGCAGCCTTAACCTGCGCAGAAAACATGCAAATGTCCTTAACATTAAATTTAAAAAGTGAAAATCGTTATAAAAGCCAAGACAGGAAATTAAAGAAGCTGAAAATTAACACAATCAGGCAACAATACCCGCGTAAATAAAATAAGCCATTAAAAGAAAACATAAAAAGTTTGCATAGTAAATAATCGCGTTTGTAATTTCTTAGAACCCTGAGTTGCGTGAATATTCTACAAAAATTTGTAGGTTTTTCTGAAATCGCGGTAATTTTGTGTAGCTTAGTTTTATGGGCCCTTAAATTTCTCGGTTGCGTTAATTCCATGTGATATAAGGTATACCAACGTTATAGTTTGATGTTAGCTCAATGAAAATAAATTAAAAAACGATCTACCAATATCTAAACGGTTAAAAAAAATATTCATTTTGAAAGATTCTTCACAAATATGCTTAAGGTAAGCACGATGATAAATTTAAAATATGTTCCGTTTGCAAAGCTATAGCTTGATATCCGTGGGGCTAAAGATCTTCTAAAGACATAATTCTCAAATTCACTTTTCGTGAATTATTGCAACGATGACTCTACAAACTTTCATACCGGGGGTGGACCAGAAAAAACTTCGGCGTTTGCTGGGCTATCCTACGAATTCTGTTCGTTATCTTCAGCAATAATTCTAAGAAACTTAAATAACGAAAATAAAAATAGTGTGTTTTTTTAGATCCCGAAATGAATTGAAAACATTTCTGGAAAGTCAATTTTGTTAATTCAATGCTACTTCAAAAAGTCAATCAGATACGAAATGTAATTGGCCAATTAAATTTTGTTAAGCCTTACTTTTTAATTAGCATGCTTTTGTAGACTTCGGTTTGATCGATTTCATGCGTTGAATTCACGGAACGGACTTTCCAGAAAGGTTTTTAATTTATTTAAATTAAGGAAACATAGTATTGTTATTTTTGTTATTTAGATACGTTAGAATCATTGAAAAGTTTGAGTCACGTCTCTAGAAATGAAGGTAATCTCTCAGGCATCTATCTGTGTTATTTTTACGACCTACCAGCAAACAGGATTTGCAGGTTAGCTAATCTTTCATGTATAATCTATCTGTGTTATTTTTACGACCTACTAGCAAACAGGATTTGCAGATTAGCTAATCTTTTAGGCATCTATCTGTGTTATTTTTACGACCTACCAGCAAACAGGATTTACAGATTAGCTAATCTTTCATGTATATCTATCTGTGTTATTTTAATGACCTACCAGCAAACAGAATCTGCATGTTAGCTAATCTTTCAGGTTAATCTGTGTTATTTTTGCGGCCTACTAGCAAACAGAAATTTCAGATTTGACCTACAAACGCCGGAATTTCTTTTGGTCCACTAGATACCTCTATCATACTTGTTGCATTTTACCAATTAGTAATTCTAAATCAACAAACAATTTCACGTCAAGTCAAATGCAATAGTATAATTGAAATACAAATTGTCACACAATGGCACTTACGGCACGAATCAAAGCTGATCCAGTCTCCATTGAGTCAAGTTTTGTATCTCCCACCTTCATTGAAATTAACTAAACAAAGCAAAACAAAACAATGAATTAAGCTAAATTCCTTTAAATACAACAAAATCTCGTCATCAACCGGTTATCCACTAAACACCAATAGTTGCAAAAACAATCTCTGTTACATAAATTCAATTTTATGTTATGCAATAGAACAGCTTGAATTTACATCTTCCGATCACAAAAAAGTAACTCAGTACCAGCAAACTGATGTATTAATCTAAGAGACAATGAAGGCATGATTAAACAATTCGTTAATTAACATTTATAGAAATAAACAAATTTTAGGATAATTTTGCAGGGGTAAACATTCTTCACAATAATTCATTATTTTTCCCAGCAAGTTATTTTTCGTTTTTCTTCCCCGTTCGACTTAACAATTTCCATCTAGAATTCAGAAGAAATGTGATTCTTTTCCCCAGTGCAATATTGTGAAGAATATTTACCCCTGTAAGCTATTAGTCTATGTAATGCGATCCAAGTGAAAAAGCAGGGCCTATTTAACTTGGGCCGCTTAAAACAACTTTGTTTACTTACAATTAAATTTAATACATGCACCAAACGACACAAGTATACTATTAACAATTACAAAATAATTAGGATTGCAAGAAGACGGGACAGGTGGGACAGAAGGTCACAGGCAGGATTTTCAGGAAGCATTTTCTTGAAGACAGTCGTTAATTTTTAATAAAAACAAATGTTATCAAATTGATCGATTTCCTATTCATTGACTCCTTATTCCATATTTTAGGCACGTGCCAAATTTAGATTTTTCTCAATTTTGGTACGGTACTCAGGGACGAGGGCATGACTCTGGTGGAAATTTTTACCTACAGATATAAAATCATTTTTTGCATCATCGAAGGAATTTAAAATTTCTGTCACTGTGCAAAGTTTTTTCCCGTCATCTTGAACATAATTGTTAATTCAAATTGATATTAATTAAAAAAAGGAACCAAGACTAAAACTTTCTTAAATAATAAAAAAAAAACTACTAATTCTACTAATTTTACCAAATAACCATGGCTACAAAATACATTAAGCTAAATATTTTCAAGATGACTGCAGTAAATAATGCAAGTTAATATGTTCGTACTATATGTTTCCAATTTTCAGCACTAAGAGTATCGCTAAATTAAACTTATTTTCATAAAAAAGTATGCTCATGCAAATTTTTCCGGCTAGAATTGATCAATATTCAATTTTTGCTTGCTTTTTTACCAGAAACACTGCACAGGAGCGAGCACTAGCATCATGCTTGAATCGTAAAGTCCATTCCATTATCTTATCGTAGTAGATTGATTCGAATCACTTTTAGTTTCCAGCGTTTGGCCTGGGAACCCTAACATGGACCGCGCAAAAGTAAATAAATGCAACTTTTGACCTAGCTAGCGGCGACTTCGTATTGCCCCAAATTTATTTGTTAAGATATTTTCATCACCAAAGCGGGCAAAGGGGCACATCCGATCTAAAAATAGCAACCTAGAAAAGGGCACTTCGTGCTCTAAAAAGAATAGAAAAATCTTGGGGGGCAACTGGTTTTGTTTGCGTGCATTTTGTCGCCCCATTTTTTACGAGTTTAGGAATCTGGAAGTGGTTTACAAATGGATGAATTAGAGAACGTATAAAGATTTGAAATAAAAGACTTTGATTTTATAATCTTTTCATTTTGCTTATTCAAATTGTAACATGCTTGCTATCATTGTTTTATAACCATGGTTATTTTTTATTTTAGTAGAGTACACTATAGTTCGATAATGTATCAATAGATATTGTGTCATGAGTAATGAGTAAAAAATTAAATAAAACGCACCTGTGCTCCTGGAGCTACACCGTTACTTGGATGTGATTCTCCATGACACCCAGCCGCTATGCTTCCTACGTGAGTTCCATGGCCACCTAATCAAAACACAAACGTCTTATGGAATGTCCTCCAATTTTAGCAACAAATTATTTGTACAACCTCAGTATTTGACAAAACTAACATAAACTTGAACTGAAGTAATTTAAAGCAAGGTTAAGGGTATATTCTTGCAACTTCTGAAATTATTCATCAACATAAAATTCGTTATTTTTTAAATATTTTACGATAAAAAGCCTGTTTCCATAAACAACAAAACGTACAACATACACAAAATGTACTTACTTGATGTTGTAACAATTGACAAAGTGCTGCCACCATTATAAACATTGATGCTAAAGTTGAGCGATGCTGCAAATTAGAATAATGGTTCATTATAATCGTTAAAGCCTTGTCTTGTTTAGAGTTAATTAGTTTTTTTTTACAATTCTGTCAAACAGAAAACTCAAATCGACTTTGAAAATTATTAGATGCTAGCATTTTAACCATAAGAAAGGTCATATGGCCCATTGCTAAGCAACGTAAAGCGGCGTATTTCCAGGAAGTAAATGAAGACAGAATTTTATATTAACTTGAGACATCTATTAAAAGATCATCAGCTGAATTACGTTGCTTGCATGTGCTACCCAATGCTAAATTAAACTTATCATTGAATTTTCCAGTTGATTGGAAATAAAACGAGGTGTGAAAGGGTTATATGAAAACAATTGATAATCACCATTTCCTCCAAAGTTCGAAAATGACCCAGATGACTTGAAAGGTCTTAAGAGATCGCATCTGTCTAGCTTTCCAACTTCCGTTGTGTCCACACAAGCACTTGTTGAAAATGAAACAATTAATTAAATACCAAAAAATTCTAAATGATTTCAGATGATTACCAAAGATATTTGTGCGACATAATTTCTTCCTCAAATTTCAAGCTTGCAGAGTTTTCAAAATAGAAAGACTCTTATAAAAAGAACAAAATATAATTTTCTATATAAAGAATAAAAAGAATAATTTTTAATTGAAAACAAATTGTGTTGTGCACCATGTTGTAATCACACGGCTCTCGCAATAACATTTAGCTTGGTGGAAAGGAAATTAAAAATTCGAAAAACTTGCTTACCACCATTCCTCCCCATCAAAAAACACAATGCAATCATAAATAGGACCCAGGTGTTTAAACTTCTTTTCAAATGAATTCAACACATCTATCTTCGCTTTACGATCCTCGTGCGTAAGCTTATCAGACTGAAAAATAAAATTGTTTCGGAAATATGCTCATACTTATATGGAAATATGCTCATACTTGTATGGAAATATGCTCATACATATATGGAAATATGCTCATACATATATGGAAATATGCTCATACTTATATGGAAATATGCTCATACTTATATGGAAATATGCTCATACATATATGGAAATTTGCTCATACTTATATGGAAATATGCTCATACATATATGAATATAAATATATACAATCATCTATAAATATAAAAGGGTTCATTGAGTGGCAAAGTGGTTATGGCGTTGTCAAAACTTCTAACTACAAAAACCACAGCCAACTCATGTGTCTATCCTTCGAGGTCAGAAATAAGTACCAGCTCAAATAGGGTAAGAGGTTGCCAAACCAGGAAAATTAGTGGCGCCTCGGCCTACTTGTTTATACATTCTACTTACATATTAATATAGATACATATTAATATGTATCAACATATTATATATAATATATACATATACATACATAAATAAGTTACTCGAATATGCTTGAACCATTGCTATAAATTACCATGAAATTAAATTATATTTAAACTCGATAATCATGGTTATTTTAGAATATTAAAAATATTAACAAAACAAACATGAAAATGCTAACGTGATACAGACAATGTAAACTATTTTCAAAATTTCAATATAATTACAGATAATTTTTTTTCAGCAATAATGTAATGATTATCATTTATAATGTAATGATTTTTCAAGACCAAGGAATAAATGTTCTACTTACACATATCACAGGTGATGAACAGCATTCTTCAAATTGACAAAGTTCTTGGGTAGCTTCAGCCAGCAAAATGTTATGAACAGGAGACCATTCTTTATCCTTAAATTCTTTCTGCAAAAAAAACAAAATTATTAATTATCATTTACTTAAATTTACATCAGGTCTTCAACATTGCAAAGAAACATTGCAAAAAAATTTAATATTACCGTAAAGGCTTTGAATGATCTACACCGCGTGCATATGTACGTTTACTAAAACTATCCTGAGTGAATACGCTTCATTGCTTTTGCATAATCTAACAGAACAAAAACATAGAAAAATATTAACCTGTAGTCGATCTCTCAGTCTTCCAGGAAAAAGAAGATATCCATTCTTGACTCCGACATGAAATAAACCTGTTGGATTGTTCCACGAGTCTGGGATCTAAAAAATCAAAAGTAATTTAACAGAAAATTACGGCAATGTAAAAAACTGCACCGCCTCGTTTAAATGCCTAATCAATACATTACAGGAAGAAAAAAATTACCAAAAGCTCTGTGCTATGTTTTGGCGGCAATATATTGTCATTTTATCAAAATACAGGATGTCCCAAAAAGAAGTTAAAATGTTTGATATGATCTACCGGGTGTCCCAGAAAAAAGGCAACACGTTTGTAAAGCTATTGCGGAGGAGCTTTACCAATAATATTTATGTTTCTGATTGCATTAAAGAAACCACACTTCAACTTAAAGTTTGATACCTTGGTTGGCAAAATCAACCGAATAACCGCTGAGTTATGCCAAATAATAACCAAAGTTTAGGATTTCCTCAAAGCCAGAGGTTGGCCTTCCCGTTGTATTGCTGAAAGTTGGCTTTTGTGACAAAGAAGCTTTGAAATTAAAATTTGAAGGTTACTGATGGATGAATGGCAAAACATAACAATACATTGAAATTTAATTGTTGTTTGAAGATAATGACACCAAGAAAACAAGAGATAAAGCTCATGATCTGACTTGGTCAAGGACGATATCTTATGAAAACTTATAATGACATGACTCCAAGCAGTTATGTTGAATTTGTTTATTAGGGATGGTGTCCATAGGTTGTCTAAATTTTAGACGTAAATTAGACGCACACAAA
>JAYJMH010020494.1:0-19736 GCA_036873815.1 Phacellophora camtschatica
GCAAGTATGACCTTGGTGGGATTCGAACCCACGACCTTGAGGTTATGAGTCCGGCGCCTTAACCACTAGGCCATGTATTGCTTTGATTTCTACAAAGGAGAGCCTTGACAGACATATTTTAAAACCTTATTACATAGTACATTGCCTGCATATGTCTGATTACTACAAGTTAATCTTTCTCTTATGCGCGGGGGGCGTGTGACACCAAATCAAATAGAACTGGGCCTAATTTGAAAATATTCTTTCTAAATGTAAATATGGTAAGTTTGGTTTCGATCATAAGTCCCAATGCTGTGACTAATTAAGCCCCCAAAATACCCGGTTTTATGCTATTTCTGCGAGAGTTGACTAAACGTGGCCACTTTTAACCCTTTCAAGCCCGTATTTAGTTTAATTTAACAAACAAATCCTATCTAACTTTCATTTTGCAGGAATTCTAACCCTATTCGGACATACAAACTAACGTAATTGAAAGCATGAACTTACGATGAAACATATTAAATTAATATGAAGTCTTTTCACGGTTACCTCCTGAAACTGTGACGTCTTATGTTGTTTGGTAATGCCCCATATGGCCCTTCCAGGAAGGGTGAAAGTGTTGAAATTTGCGTAATTTTTGACGCATGTTTCGAGAACTTTTGGCTTAAAAATCCACACGAAAAGCAAGCACAAACCTATCATGAAATAGAACCTTATGACCAAGTAACACAGTTTCATACAACATTAAACTGTAAATTTTTAGATATTTTTTAAAATATCAAAATTGATTTTTTGCTTGATTTTTAATTCAACTAAATTTCAGCATTGATGGGTATTACGGAGTCAGTTTTTGGGCAGCAAATTATACCAAGAAATATATTCAATTTGTTACGAAAACATACAAAGATACAGTTGTAGGTAAGTGTATTCATATTTTGCATAATACGTCTTAACCAATACAATAATTTTTTCAATACGTTTCTTAGACTTGCTCCATGTCTATTTCGTTAAAGAAAGGAAAGTCACTGAGGAGGAAATGGAAATATACGCTGCGGAGGAAGGAAGCTCAGGATTATTGAATCAAAATTGGACGTCATTTCGATTTTATTTTCCTCAGCTTTCTTCTTCATAAAGTGTATTTCCTACTCAGGTACCTTCTTTTCAGTAACTTGGAGCGAGTCTATGCGTTTCTTGATCAAACAAAACCAAAAGTATTATAATTTGTCTGAAGCCTTTCCCGTTTGCATAAACTCAAATTATATTTGAAGATATTAACATTTAGGTCAGTATGACCCATACAGGGTTTAATGCGCATTTTTATAAACGCAGTAATGTTAACGCTCAACTATGATCAGAACATTTTAGTCAAAAATTTGGCTATGATTATTGGTCTCCATTAACCGAAGTGACGTCCAATTTGTCAAAAAATACGACAGGGACTGGCGTAGTAAGTCTGGCCTCTGGCCAGCAAAGGCGACATTTGTCTGAGCATGCGCAATGAAGTCTAGGGATGCGCAGCCTTAGTGAGGGTCTCGCGAAAGCCGAAACAATTTCCTGAAAATATGCTTGGAAACGAAGTCGGTGTGAAGACAATATTTATATAAACGTATTACATCAGTCCCTTGTTGCCCTGTGTTATTTGACAAACTTAAATTCGGTCCCTATATATTTTTTAGAAATTGACGGAAACTTTACAATTGTTTGTTGCAGGGCAACTATATGGCCATATACACAAAGATGATATGCGTCTGCAAATGTACGAAGAAAAAGACAGGCCCAGTGACACAACAGTATCGTTCCTGCTGACAGGGCCAGGAATTACACCAGTGTACAGGAATAATCCTGGATTTAGAATTGTTTCTTTTGACACCGCAAAAAAACTCCTTGCTGACTATGAACAGTACTACATGGACCTGATTTTGACAACTCGTAAGTTTGCATCATATATTAACATAGAGCACTGTAAACAATTTTACGTTTTTTCGTTAATTTCTTTAGTTTGTTTCCCGGTCCTCGTCTCTTAAACAAACCGCAAGAGCAGCATAACTTCACCGGAGGAGTACTGCACTTTTTGCGGATTTAGGATGATAACAGGGAAACAAACTACAGTAAAACAGGGAAACAAGCTACAGCAAATGACGAAATTGCGTTTTACAAACACAGGGAAACAAACTACAGAAAGTAACGAAAAAACATAAAATCGAGCGAAAGGTGTCCATATAGCTTTATGTTCATTGATGAAAAAATGCCTTATATTTTCACGACATACTTTAAAAAGTGACACTAATTACATATCTGGAAGACGGCAAAGAAAACATTTTCAAATTGGCACAGCACGTCAATGTCGAGGCAAATAGTGAAGTCTTATATAAGAAATTAATTGTAAAAAATCTTAGCTATACGGTTTTGTTGAGCGGCTTAAAACCTATAGGCCACACTTTCCTTTGGCATTAAAAATCAAAAAATTATATACCTTATTTATATGAATAAAACATTCTTTTGCAATACTTAAATATGCTTTGCAAATGTAGTTGAAACCAAACGGCAAGAATATGGAAAACAAGAAATGAAATTTTGAAAAATATACACTCTGAGGATTAAACCTTTTCTGGAGAATAAATTAAACTCACAGGAAAGGATCTTGTTGGCAAGATTACATTTTCACAGAGGTAAAGGTCTTGATGGAGAAATAGATAGGTAATTTCAAAATTCCTTTCTTTTCGCTATAAACATCCTTTCTATGGCGAGTGTAAGTGCTGGAAATGTTCTATGACTTGGCAGAATAAAAACATAAAAAGATACTTTTGGAAGCTTGCTCTGCCCTTCATTGAAAATACATTTGCTTTCCTGTTCACAAAATCTTTACAAAATAATCACCAATATGCAGCTGGTGATGTAAGTTGTTCAGCGCAGTCTCTTTGCGAGCCTCATTCACAGGGATAAACGAGGTTGACTCCTTCCTGACGACTCCTCACTCTTTATTGCATAAAGCATTGATAACTGAATTTGAAACGGCGTTTTCAACAACTCCGCCAAAATCATTCCCTGGCAAACGTTTCGCATAATGTGTTTGATCATGCGTGGCAGAAATTCGTCCGTTTGATATCTGGAAAGCATCCACCATTTCTATCCCATACTCCTTCATGTATCGGTCTGCTAACTCGTTAAATTGCTGCACACGCGACGGTGAAGTATTCTCTCTCCACTCAATAACGGCAGGGTCTGACCGCCATGGTAAACTGACGGTGTTTATCCAAATCACGCGTTTACCGCTAGATGCTAAATTTCTCATACTCTCGGCATACGCCGCAAGCTTTTTTGTCATAAATTCGTAGTCAGTACTCTCGCGAAGTACCCAGTGGCCAAAGTTCATTAAAAATAGATCACTGCTCATTGCGTCTACTGGGAATGGAGAAGAAAATTTGGAGCGGCGAACTTTTGGATGAATATATTTTTCGAACGGAAGAGTAATATTTCCAAATGTTAATGGCAGGCGCGTCCCCCTGGCATCAAATATCCATTCGATACGCGGAATCTTGTTGAATACCATTTTAATGTGAGTTTTAGCACAAGTGTGACACGCACCATATAATCTTGTTACCCAATGATACGCGCGGTATCGCATGTGAGAGTCGCCAGCGAAGACGAGGCTTCGTATTTTCTTTCGTGCAAGGCAACGCTTCAACTGATCATTGGTGTAATGATGCAGCTGACATGTGTACGGAAGCCATCGAAAACCGTGTATTCGATCGAAATTAAAATTTAAATCGCTCTGCCATGGGCCGCAACGTTCTAACGGTGGATAAATATCACCATAAACATTACCACACTTCACCCATCGACCACTCGCATGGCCGCTTTCGTGTCTCGTGCAATATCGCGTTACGCCATGTGGAATCTCATTTGGTAGCACCTTAACTTCATAAGGACTGCCAGAAATTTGCCTTAATAGTGGCTTTACGTGCTGTCTCGTTTCCAAGCTGTCGCCGTTGACATATGTCAGCATGACGAGGATGACATATTTGCCTGGTATTGTTAACAATAATCGAGCAGCGTAAGTCTCATTGTCTACATAATATGCCATTGCTGTCACGAGCTCTTGATAGCTGTAAGCTTGAACTCGTAAAGTTGAACCGTCTTTGATGTCGATTTTATTTTGAATATCACGTGAGCAATTCTTACTCGGCTGCCATTTGATGACGACATCATGATAAGTCCATGCAAAAGAAACATTGTCGTGCTTAACACTGTAAACACATTCAATACCTTTGTGGTTGCTTTCTTTACTCCCAGCTGCAGTGCCACTGTTCGTGTCCCATTTCCGATACTGTCCCAACTTTGATATAACTGCAAACGCAATAATGGAGGATAGTAAAATATACGTGTATTTCAGTTGATTTGAACAATCTTCAGACATTGTTTTGTTTAGTTAACAGACGTTTTTTTAATTGAGGCAAGTTTTACAAAATTCACATTTATTGCAAGTATTTTCACCAGTTCTTCAAATATATCTTCGATATTAATAGATTGATTGAAGATCTCTTTGCTAATGAAAAATGCATTGTCAACTTATTAACGAAGCGCCATAATTATTATCATTAATCCATCAATTTATTAATTTATCAATGTATCAGCTTTGTTGCAACTGTCTACTTCTCCAACAAAGCACTGTCTATTCGTATACCTTTGTTGCTCGACACTTTTTCGCGTCACGCAGTTTTTAGGCCATCTTGTCTGTGTAATTATTAAGGGCTGAGTTATAAAAACAGGTACTTGATCACTGAATGATCTTTTCAGCGGTCGGTTGTTCCCAGACAATTTTATACAGAACCAGTAGTACCTGTACAGTCTTGATGCAAAGCTGGTTTCAAGGCGATTTTCAGTGCCGGGTGACCCCAAAAAAGGTTCCGACGTTTGAAAAATCATCAAAATTATATTTTTTTACGAATTTCGAAAATTTGTTTTTCTGTTAACGTGAGGACCAAGTCAATTTTAGAAGCTGACGTTATTTTGATAACGTGGGCAAATTATGAAATAATTTCGACTTGAAAAGCCTAATTTTGAGCTATACTTGTGAAAACCTTTGTATATGTATGTATGTATGTATGTATGTATAATTCTACCACTAAATTAAAGTTAATAATCAAAAAATCTAAATTAAAATGTAATTTAAATTAAAAAATATCTTTTAAAGCGTTTAACGCTAATGCAGCAAATGATAGTTTTGCATCATATTTACAGTATAACATCTCTAAAAATATGAAGTTATGGCAACTTTCATAACAAATTTTATACCATGCACCAAACCCTTGAACCGAAAAAATTGCATTTTTTGAAGTGATTGTGAAATTTTTGACATCGCAACAATTAATTTGGCTCTTCTCGTCCATGTCAACTTAAAAATTAACTTGATTGGTAACAAAATCGAATTTTGGTGATTTTTCAAACGTCCGAACTTGTTTTTGGGTCACCTGGTATACATCCCTGTCTGAGTGGCCCGGCATACAGTAAAAACCCGCACATAAGAAGCCAGATTTTTCATCCAGGGTATTCTTTCGTAAACAATAGGCTATTGTTTTATCTATTGTTCTCTCTTAAAAATCAACCTGGATGTTCTTAAAAGTGTTTTTCATATGCGGGTTTTTACTGTATCTTACCCCGGCGAAAAAAGCGTCAAAAATCTGTCCAGGGTAAGATTCAAGACCTTTAAGAACAAAGAACTGTGTTTCCCGCCAAAAAGATGGAGAAAACTTCGATTTCCCGCCATGAAAAGCATGTAAGAATGAATGGAACAGAAGGAAAATGTTTCCTGAGCACATTCTACCGGGTGTCCCAAAAAAGGCTACACGTTTCCAAAGCTTCTGCGGAAAGAAACCGAAAACTTTGATTGTTATTGGGCATAACTCAGCGGTTATTCAGTTGATTTTGCAAACCAAAGTATCAAACTTTAAGTTGAAGTCTGGTTTATTATCAGAAACGTAATTATTAAAGGTTAAGCTCCTCCACAATAGCCTTGTAAACGTGTGGCCTTTTTTCTGGGACACCCAGTACGATGACCACAATGTTACCGGATCATTCAGTGTTGCTGGATGGATGTTCCAAAAATGGATCCGAAATTATCCACATGGTCAGTTGCGCATTGTTACCCAACTAAGGCAAGTTTCTGGAACTTCAGGAAAGACCCTGTTACGCAAATGTGACCTGGATTATTGGCTAGCACGTTTTATGCACCGTTCATGTTCACAGCTATTCTAAAGAAAAAGAGTACAAAAGACACAATGACAAATCTACTGTTTTAGTTGACCGTCACAAATTGTTGTGTGAGCGCTCTTCAAATCTCCTCCGCAGAAGTAATCATTTCAAACTGTTTTCAATTCATGCTAATTAAATTTTATTTAAAAATCTGATGATGCAATAACGCTTGTTTGCTTGTAGAAACAAAGACCCCAGTTTGGCTCTTCGACTACTCATTCAGTGAAAGATACTTGAACTATTTACCAGAAGAAAAGCGATTCATTACAGGCAAGGTGATGGCTAACATCACAGAAAGCCTTGTGGACCCAAACGACAAAAACAGACACTGGCACACGTACATTCAGCATCGACAAGTGAATTATCAACCTGATCCATACTCAAGGTATCGTTTGTATTGCGTAACAAAACACGTGAGTAAGACAGGTTTTGATGCGTGTGCTGCACGTTATTTAGTCCAAGGAGGCTGAGTGTAGAGCTAAGAAGAATATTATAAACATGCCAACATAATTACCAGTTTCCGAAAATTTGTATGCAAAGCTGCATCAAATGATCTTAAATAACATTTCATACTTGTAAAATGTGACGACCCATTGTTATATTTAGTAATACATTTTTTTGCATACCGTAAGAAACACACTTTTAAGAAACTCCAGGCTGATTTTTCAGAGAGAACAATAGATAAAACAATAGCATATTGTTTAAGAAACAATTCCCTGGATGAAAAATCTGGTTTCTTATATGCGGGTTTGTACTGTATTTAAATATTTTATCATATATTGGTTTAGTCATGTAGAACTTCAGGGAGAATTTTTTGAAGTTAATACCTATAAATGCGGCTTTTCGTTTATATTTTCCAATGACCCTGGAAGAATTTATTTAAAAAATTTATTAAAACCTTTCTCGAGCTACAAGGCAACTCTTAACATCCCTCGTTAGCAAATTGGGAACGAATTGCTTCGGACAGGGGAAGGCCCTGTGTCATAAAAATAATTTTATGGCATGTATCTGGTTGATGTAGGTAACAAGGACGATGAATAAATGTTGGTGGCAAGTTTAATTTCACACTGAGGACTTTCATGCTTGCTTGTGTCCTCTTCAAAGGGTGTCCTTCTCAACAGCATAGAAAGTAGACTTTTATTGAAAGAAATATTAAAGATTCTTATTTTTCCTACCACCCGAGTACTTTTTGTTGTGTCCTACCACCCATGTACTTTTTGTTGTGTCCCATCATTCACGGCAGATGCCATATTCGCATTTTCGACACACCCACGTTAACTTTTGTTACTTTATGTTCAGTTTTGGATCATGTGCAACAATCTGTACCCAATATGTATATGAAGAATTTTTACGCTTTTACGCTTTTTTATGTTGATTGTTTGAATAAGAAATAATAAAGAAATAATAACTTTATGAATACTTCTGTTGTAAATTTTTCAATCTTGAATGTAATAGTTTAATATTTCAAGAAGAATTTCAACTTGCTACTGCATATTAAAACAATTCCAATTTGTCAATAAACGTGCCTGAGACTTAGACGTATTATGAAAGTCTAAATTCGCTCCTCCGCCTTACATTCCTCCGCTAAAAAGCAATATCAGAGAGCGCAGAGAAACAGGGGACTCATATAATAAGGCTGGCCTATGAAGACAATGTTGTGGCCTAAAAATCCCCCGTTTGAAATTTGCGAAATTATTTAAATTTGCCCATCTTGCGTTTCTGTTGTTTAACTGAATTGTTATTTGGCAGAACACAAATAAAGGCAACAAGATGGAGGATAAACAACAGAAACGTGGGTGAGGCAAATTCGAATATCAATTTATGTACAGTACATGAATAATCAAATTCGAACGGGTGATTTTAGGCCACAACATTGTATCCATGCAGCCCTTGCTTTGACATTGAAATAAAATACTTTACATCACTATAATTTCGACAGAAGCATTAGTAGAAATGCAAAAATTGGTTCTCAGACCATACCATTTCCATAATCTATTCATGCAAAGTTCTATTATTTCTCGACTTCATTCATAGAGATATTATCCCCTTGTACTTACCTCGCTTTTCTGCGTTTTCATTGGTTTATGCGAAACAACAAGATCTCAAGTCAATGTTCGACTGAATCCTAAGAGATTCAAAACAACAAAACGGAATTCGAATAACAAACATTTTGATCTGTCCATGTCGCAAAAAATTTACAAAATTAACATGACGTCACCTAAAAATTTACGTACCAGAGGTATTTCTTGCCTCTTGTCAATGAAATAGCCCTGGGAAAGAGGTTGATTCTGGCTCGCTGTTTACATTTATTATATTAATCCCCTTGCTTCCCTGCATTCTTCAAAATATTAAAATGTCACTGGAAAAGAGGTTGATTTGGGCTCGCTGTTTACACCTACTACATGAATCCCCTTGCTTCCCATCGTTCTTTAAAAGATTAAAATGTCACTTCGAATTTGTCACAGGCCGCAGGAAAACAATGAAATGACTCTCCCTTATAAGCAGCCAAATGATCACTTACCTTTTTTTAAATATTTCGTTATCCTCCTGCTCTTTATCTGCTTGTTTTTGTGTTTGAGGATCTGGAGCCCAGGTACTATGTCGTTGCTGATTCAAAAGTTCCCAAATCTTGTGTTGTTTTCATGTCTCATTTAAAACGTACAACGTTTCGTTATTTTGGTTGCTGTATTTTAAAGGCCCAAATGAAACCAACTAATTACTTTCAAAAAAAAAATTCAAGAAAAATAATTGTCTTCGTATTTAGATACTTGCATTGAATGTACCTGCATTTAATGTACTTGCATTTGAGGTATTTGAATTTAACGTACTTGCATTTAAGGTACTTGCATTTGAGGTACGGGCATTTAATGTACTTGCATCTAACGTACTTGCATTTAATGTACTTGCATTTAAGGTACTTGAATTTAATGCACTTGCATTTAAGGTACTTGAATTTAATGTACTTGAATTTAATGTACTTGCATTGTATGTACTTGCATTTGATGCATTTAATTTACTTGCACTTAAGGTATTTGCATTTACTGTATTTGCATTTACTGTACTTGAATTTAAGGTACTTGAATTTAAGGTACTTGCATTTAAAGTAGTTGTAAAGAACGCGAAATAAAGTAATTGTTTGATATAACAACAAAATAGGCCTATTTCTCTCTAGTACAAACAACCCACTAACGAGTTTGCAAGTGAAACAAATTGGCATCTACCCTATTCTGATTTTAAAACGTTATATTTATTATATATTCATAAGATTTAGATTACCTCTCGTAGGCGACTATAATATTAAGACTTCATGAGCCCAAAGTTACTTTTATGTAATTTCGATTTTCCAACAAAAATTCAAGATATAAACTCTTGCTAAAATCTTTAAAATAAACAAAAACTTCTGCCTGCATTAAACCTCCTGAAGAACTGACATTCCCGGTCATTTATCAATAGATCATATAGGCCCTTCCGGGGGTCAAAGAGTTAACTCTGCACAAACTGTTTATCGAAATTACAAAACTGAAATGCCAATTGACGTAAATTTTGCTCAGCGTCTTGAATAATGCACGTGTGTTGCATTCTGTCTTTTTCTTTTAATTCCAGTCCACATTTATCACAATTTATGTTCTTCTCGTGAACTTTTTTATGCCTCCGTAAGTGCGAAGACTGGGCAAATCTTTTATCGCATTCCGTGCATAGAAAAGGGCGGTCACCGCTATGAACCCTCATGTGCGATTGCAAGTGGACGAGTCTAGTGAAGCGACTGCTGCATATAGTGCAAGGAAACGGCTTCTCTCCGCTGTGAGTTAGTAAATGTCTTCGAAGTGTAGATGATACAGTGAATGATTTGCCGCATTCTTGACACGAAAAAGGCCGTTCACCTGAAAATATAGCTTCCATCATACGGTATCTTGGAGACGTCTTCCAACATATAAATATTGTAGTTAAATAATGCTTTATTGTATAAATCATTTCAAGATGTATTCGCGTACAGTAAGAACACGCAAATAAGAAACTGACTTGGATGAGACTTTTAATTTTCAAATTTATAAATTTTGTAAATTAAATTATTTTATGAAAAAAAAATATTTACAAATTATTTTTGAAAATCAATTAAAAGAGTTTATTTAAATGATGGAAATCTAGAGTAGCATTGATGTGATTGTACCATCACATTATTGGCAGCATGCATCAACCCAACTCTATCTAACTCGTCAACATATTAAGAAACCAGACATCATCCGATTTTCAAAAACCGGTTTCTTTTGGCGGGTTTTTACTGTACAGCCTGGAACCGTAACTTTTTCATTTTGAGGAGAAAATTTCAAAGGAGAAAATTTGGCCCGCAAGGAGTTGAATACAATGAGTCACGTTAAATGCATAGAGTATATCCAAATCAACTGAAATTTGTGACTTACGGCGATAGCATGATGGGCTGTGAAAAGGTTAACGCAGCCTGCGCGCAGACTCAACGACGTGACTCCAAGCCTTTAATTCTCCTTTAATTCGCAAACAAAAATCTAAGCCCGGCACAGTGTTAATTCAAAACAGTACTCACCACTGTGTATGCGTTCATGGTCTCGTAGATTGTTCAAAAGGGCAAATTCTTTACCACAAGTATCACATTGAAATTTTTTCACTCCTGAATGCTTCGTTAAATGATAATTCAAACTAGACTTTCTTGGAAAACATTCGCCACACGTCTGACATTTGAACGGCTTTTCGTCCGTGTGTATCTGTGCGTGTATACGCAGAGACGCTGCAGTAGTGAAGCGTGTTCCACACGTGCTGCATTCGTAGTCTCTCTGTCCACTTCTGTTGCACAAATGGGTTTGCAAGAAAGCTGCAACTTGAAATACTTTGCCACATTTCTCGCATCGATGCTCTGTCGCTTCTTTAGGCATGTGAACAAGTAGCCTGTGACTGCGTAGCTGGTTTTTGTTGTTGAATTGCTTGCTGCACTTTTCACAAGTGACTATTACATTTTCGTTCATTTCTAAAACAAGAAATTTCAACCGGTTTTAAAATTTGAATTAACTCCAAAGTCAGGAAAACGTTACGGTCGCACGGGTTAGACTTATTTAGTTTCGTTAATCAGTAAAAAATAAAAAATATGTCACTGCGGAGGCAATACCCTGCGGAGGATAATACCTCAGGAAAATTATTAGCCACGCCCAAACCCCGCCAATTTTCCTTTGTTTAATGAGGGAGGTTTCTAAAGATCAAACCTTACGCTAAGAAGGAGGTCGTATACACTTTTCTGGATTCTGATTAACTCTTTCCAAACTAGATTGAATAAACAATGCAGTGTACGTGTAACAACAAACAACAGAATAAAAAGTGTTCGTTTTCACCAGAGAATATTGTATTTTTAAATATATATTGAATTTTTAAAGTAAGTAAGTAAGTTGGCTGCAAGTGGTGGCGACCTCAAGATTCATCTTCCTTTAGCTACTACCTTTTCAGATAGGGGTTGACACTGTTACTGCTCTTTATAAACTAAAAATAAATATAAGCTAAAAACCTATATTTACTGGTAGTGTTAGTAAAACCAGTGTTACTGGTAATCATAATCATTTACCGACCTCGAACGGACAACTAAGTTTAACCGACAGCTATGTTGGTTGCAGTAGGTGTTGTGATTAAACCGGGATTCAAACCCCAGCTCTCGCAAGTCGCAGAAGCTTTTAAAAGCAACTTGCAGAACTTTTAAAACACACCACTTTGTAAACTTGCCCCCAGTCTATTTTTTAACTCAGTAGAAAAAATTAAACTCTTATCTAAAATTCGTCTCTGCGAGGGGAAATCTTCAGCGGAGGTATTTTCCCCCGCAGAGAGAATTTTTCTTACTATATACTTTCTTCACTGGATTAAGAAATAGACTTGCGGCAAGTCTACCATTTTGCTTCTCGGTTTGATATGTTTGTGAATGCATCAAAACATCAGTCTCTGACAAAAATGTAAACGAGCAAGTTCTCAGCTGTTCCAGATTGAGGGCTTATTGTTCTCATAACAATAGAGAACAAAGGTTTTAAATTACAATTGTTCTTGAAATTACATATTATACCACTAAATAGAGATATATGATCTAGGCTGCATTCACACGATGCCGGATTTATTTTGTTTAGAAATTTGCTGTGTTCACACGAAATCGGATTTTTTTTTAAATTGTTCACGCTATTCCGTACCACACTGCGTGGCATCGTCCATTGTTCTTAATCCTCTGCGTCGCAAAGTTTACCTTTTTCTTTTGAAAATGCAGTTTCGGAGTGATAGCGTTATCGGATTCGTGCACAAAATTGCTCGGATACGTTGGTATACCACTTACTGCAGTGTATAGGGTGCCCAATGAACAGAAGACTTACAGTAATGCTTCGAATTAACGCCCCCTTCTTTTAAACAAGATATAAATTCAATAAACGCCCCCTTCTTTCAATAAATTCAATAAATGGTCCCTTTAATTAACACTACCCCATTATAGAGTGCTTTTTTAGTTTCTCTCATTTTAGTCCTCTGTCCTGCAACATCAAGCACGCTTCGGGATCAATCGTAACGTTTTACATGGAATTGTTATGGATGCATGTTTTATCATAAATTATGCGTAGATATAATGTCCTAGTAAACATAAAAATTTAATAAACTCCCCCTCTTTTAAGTGTTCCTTCGAATAAACACCACCATAGATTCTAAGAAATTTATTAAACACCCTATCTCTCTGGTATGAAATTTAATAAACGCCCCATCTCTCTGGTATGAAATTTAATAAACACCCTATCTGGTATCTATCTGGTATGAAAATTAATCTGATGCATCATGAATCCAGTTTTGTGTGAACACAGCCATAATATCATGTTACTACCATAAAAAAAAAAAAATTACCATCATCCACTTTGTCAACAACAGTCATTTTCTTTTTCTTGTTTCCATTTGCCGAAGGTGCTGTTCTCACCAGTGTTTTGAAAAATATTTCTTTAAATTCTGAATGTCTTTGTAATTCCTCCATATGTTCTGGGGCTGTTATAAAATAGTGATTAATATTTTACATGTTGGATGTTGATTCTGAGCCAGTCATGGTTTCTTCATAAAAATATTTAAATGTTTCCACAAGTTTTTTATTTGCTAGTTCAAAAAATTAGGCTAAATAAGAGTTTTCACCCCCTGGTGTTTATGATATTGGTTTTATCATGTGACACGTTTTATGAAAAGTAAAGTTTATATTTTATTCCCACCAATTTTTCTAATTCCAGCTGTCCTACACTCCGTGTTTTATTTTTGTCACAGAATCATTGTTTCTGTTTTTATCATAATTCTTGTAATCACTATACTATCTTTGGTGTGCTAGGAAATTAGAAATAGAGACAAATTTTTATAGCACCCAATTTGGTCAAATTGGCGAAAATATTGGATGAATGTTGTTAAAAATCAACAGGAATGGTTCAAGCGCTGCTCAAGGAGATTAAAAATCTGTTCTATTTGGCAAGTTTGAATTATCAGGACATCAGATTACGAGACATTGGCTAAAACAAAAATGGTGTGATGTCATTCTGGCAAATCTCAAAATGTAAACATTTATAGCTGAATGAATAGAAAATTCTCCCATTCTCATCAGGCTTCTTTCTTGAAAGATTACAAATTAGCTTCTTTAAACATACATCCATGATTGCACTTACCCAGCACTCTTATGTGTCCTTCAAAGAAAGTTATTGCAACAACACTGACACCAGTAGTCTCGTGCCATTCTTTGATCTTCAGAAAAAGAAAAAATTTTATCTTATTTAAGGCAATGTCAGATTGTTCAGAGAGAATTTCTGTGGAAAAATACATTGGTACAATCTTTGGTACAATTTCAAGAAAATTTTTTAAATACATTGGCAGTGCAGCTGATAATATCTCAATGTTGTACCACTTTTAAAGTTACTAAGTTACTATAGAATGCTCCTATATAACAAAAAATTATTATATTTACGTTAATCCCCATTTTCTCCAATTTGTCCTTGTTGTATTTTGATTGTTCTGTTTTATCTTCCAGCAAAGGCCCAGTAGTTACCTGACAATGAAAACAGTATTTACATAAACAATAGTTGTCTCAAAATTTTTATAAAATATTAGATGTGAATGGATTTTATACAAATTTTTCAAACTTCAGACAAAACGTTAAGGTCGTTATTGAATCATCTTCAATTGTCATTTGACTGCACTGGAAACTTTCTGTTGCATGTCAAATGTGTATTTGGAGTGCATTTACATATTTCTAAAGATTAACAACATCCACAGTAACACTCATTTTTATTATCAATTTAATATCAATTAAAAAATCAGTCAAATGATCTGGCACTGCATGAGCATTACTGGTTTCATTTTTTCATTTTCGTTTTATTTTCCTTTACAAAAAGGGGGAAGTAGCCCTTCAGCCGAAAGGTGCATATCTCTAATTCAAGTGACTGTAAACCAGAATCCAGCACAGGTGTGTGATAAGTTTGATTCACCGTTTGAACTCAAGCTATTTTGGCGATGTTTTGTTCTGAAAGTTGACTAGGTGAAAAAACTGCTGTGCTGGTCCTTTCTGCATGGTATGTCAGTTTTCAGGTGTGCAGAGATGATTTTTTCATAATTAATTTAAATACCCTATTGTTTTCTCGGGTGCGCAAGTGCCATATTATGCAGACAGGGTGCACAGATCCTGGTCAAATAGCAATATTGTTGTCTAAAATCTGGCATAATGCACCAATAGGCGATGCAACCAGCAATTCACCATGGAATATTTATCGGAAAAAAGTGTCTTGTGTATGATTTTATGTGCAGTTTATAAACTTTATGTACAGCCTCATTTTATTGTGCCTGATGTGATTGGAAAATTTGCCTTGTATATAGGGCTAGTTTGGAAAATTTGTATTTACTTGTGGCGTCGTGGTGCACACTTTAATTCTTTGGTGCACGAAACGAAAAAAAAAATGTTTTAATGGCAGAGATATCCTGTGCATGATGCAATCTAATGTGAACAGCAGTAGTAAATAAATTAATTAGGCCTATTTATTAATTAAGTAAAAATAAAACAAATAATAAATGGTAGATAGAAATAAACGTATTGTGGCTTGATATACCGTGTTAACACTTTCAGTTACTTCAAAACTATTTTCGACCTCTTGTAGTTGTTCTGGCATTTGAGGTAGATTCAGCGCAGCAGTGACAAATAATGGCTGATGTCCTCTGACGACACTGCTATTGATGGCCAGGCCATCAACCGTCGAAAATGACAAATCTTGATCATTGCCAGCAATCTCATCACCCTTATCAGCATTGATAGTATGACTAATGCTCAACATGATGTTTTTTTATTGATACTGTGGTGATATGGTGTAACGATCAAGCCAAAACTAAGATGCAATTGGCAGATAAAGCTGCGAGCAAAATGCAGCCATTGACATTTAATGTAAATATCACTGTAGTTGTTGCTTTGCCGAAAGGCATCATGGGAATTAAATAGATGCATGATGGGAAAGATAAATAAAAGGCTTCGAGAATAAAAGTCTTATTGAAAATTAAGGTTCAGAATAAATATCTAAGCCCAAGTTTGCAAATGTGTATTTTTCACATCATAATTAGACCATTTCATCAGATCAACTCAAAAAGATACTTCCAACCCCACCTACTATTCCTACTCCCTAATATTCGGACCCCCAAAGTAAATGGAAAGGCAAATAGCAAAATTACAGGGAAGTTTTCTTCTTTTTTAACACCGCCCTCCCCAGTGCCCCTCCCATGCTCTGGATGAAAGCGACTCATGTCATGTCAACGCCATTAGGAACAAAAAAATAATTTAGACCCACTTATACCTCCTTTAGTTTGTCATATCCATGAACAATTTCCAGCCCCCCAATTAATTCTAACCGCCCCCACCCAGCAATTAGAGTCCCAAGAGCACATTTGTAAAGTTTACAATTATGATCATTTGCTAAGTTTACAATTATTACTAAATTGTTGTTTAGATTTCTCCTAAATCATTTGTTTAATAAGGTTTACTGAATTAATCTTTAAAATAAAATCGAATTTTTGATTTAGTCCACAAATTTTTCACAATATTGTCTTTTTATACAAAGCGCCGTCATATAAAGCGCCTTTCTATATTTTTGTAAAGCACCGTCAAAAGGGTTGATAGCTTAGAGGTTATCAGTTTCACGAAATTACAAAGCTATTGGCTAATCTCAGTGAAGAGATGGTTTTCAGCAGATTTTTACGACTTCTATTGACTTTAAAACAAATCCTGAAATAAAATCTTCTGAAAGCCGGATTCTGTTTCTCAGTTGTTGACATCGGCCACGGTAGTTCCATTTCAAAAGTTCATTAAAAGTAAAGTCGTTCACAGTTCAGCAGGCTAGGCAAATTGTTTAAGAGTTCAATCGGAGAATAACAACAGACGATAAATATGTAAAATTTCAGCTTGCTGTTGTGCAAAGCAAGAATATAGCGGTTATTCGCAAATATTATTCTTGGTTATTGGAAGTCAGTTATCGCGAGTTTCATGGACAGGTTTTAAAATCATACAGTGGAAAAAGGCAAAATTTTTCTGACGAAATAAAAACACAAACATCTGAAAGCTTATATTCTGGTCTTACAATTTTCCCCACAGTCTTACAAGGTAAATATATACATGCTGAGGTCTCATTTTCCTTTCTTGTTTTTCTGTTTAATGTATTTTATCCTATATTTTCAATGTATTGTTCATCCTTGCTTACAATTTATTTGATATTCTTAATCGCAAGACAGAACCTATGCTTATTTGGAATACACATCATTCTTTTTAAAATAAATCAAATTTTAGACATTTAAAAATAGTATTGTCCAAGAGAAGATTGACCGGACAACGGAACACCGGACATATTGAACACCAGACTCAAACTATTTGTTTATTAAAGTGAGTATCATCAGCTGTGGCATATCGTACTTGTATCGCTCCAATATTATATAGCCGTATTTCTAAGAAACATTTATTAGATATTTTTAGCACTTGAGTGTACTGTTAATTGCACAATCGAAAATTTATTTTAAGATGTATTTATAACATTGAACCGTTTTAACTTCTACATACCGTATTTTCTCCATTTAACGCCCCCTATCTTATAAACGCCCCTGTTCCAATAAACACCCCCTCTAAAATCATCTCTGAGGGAGCGTTTATTGGATATTGTCCGAGATGTATTTCCTAAAACAATGAACCTCAGAAATAGGCTTGAACATGTTTATAAATGGTAAAGATCAGACGAGATCGATATGCTTAAATGTATTTATTACAAGGTGTTGGTGGTTCTTTTTCGAGAAAAATTTTATTTTGTTAATAAACGCCCCTCTCTACTAAACGCCCCTTTCCAATAAACGCCCCTCTAAAATCTAGCAAAATTTAAAACGCCTTGGGCGTTTATTGGAGAAAATACATTAAAATCGAAAAATGTCGGACGATAAAACTTTCGGACAAAAATTTGCCCGAAACTTTAATCCTCCAAAACCTATATAAAAGTGTCCGAAAGTTTTTTATATATATTTCTTTTTAAACTAAATCTTTATCAAGTGCTATACGGTTGCATTTTGGCAAAAAATTGTGCATTGTTAAGTGAGTTATCGTATTTAACGTGCCTAGCTCGCCAAAGTCTCGAGATGACTTGTTTCCAGCAGGGGACACGGTTCATACAGTTTCAGTTTCAGGCACATACACTTGCTATTCTTGCCAGGTGTGAGTTTCTGCGCTTGGCGCAGGGGGACCCCTCAGGGCGCCCCCGGTCCTTCCTCTCGATGTGACCACACCTCGTGATTCCTTTTGCCGTTTTCTGGAAATACAGAGAGTTAGCAGCTCTCCTCACACTTTCGCAGCAAGTATGACCTTGATGGGATTCGAACCCACGACCTTGTGATCGTGAGTCAGGCGCCTTAACCACTAGGCCAACCCCAATGTTAGCCAATATATTGCTCATTTCTGGTGAATGATTCACTTTGTTTGCCGAAAACAAGCCTTCTGTTTCCAATATGGATAATGTGCCGAAAAGTTTCTGTCCGAAGACATTTGCCCGAAACTTTTCAATCCGAATGTTTTCGATGTCAACTTAGCCTTTTTTAATTAACGATTGTACTGAAAGTGAAAGAAAAGTTCGTAATGAAATTAGGCGTTTATTTGATCAAAATCTCTTTGAAAGGGTCAACATCTTTTTGAAAGGGTCACGATATGTTCCACACAGCCTCAGTTCTCTTATTGTTTGCTGTAATTCTTGTTTATTTTTTAGTTAGACCTTGTACCAATTGTTGCATTAGGTCAATTATCAACAAATAAAATTTGAGAAACCATGGTGCTTTATCATATTTTGAAAAATCTTTATCTAAAAACACCGAACTGAATCCCCGTAGGAAAAATAATTGAGTGTCCTCCCTGGGGGCTGCGCACTCCCTGTAAGTCATCACGATATTTCGTGTGCAAAATAATAAAATAGAATGTGCAAGAAATAGATTCGTGAATCTTAAATTTTAGGTTGAAATCAGTTATTTATCAAAATAATATGTTCATACCCAAGAAATCACTAATCCTCATAAGAAATGATTTCACTATCAACAGACAGACCAATGTGGTTTCTTCGTAAAACACATAAAAATCAAAAATCTCAATTTCATTAGTTAAAGAATCGACAATTTGTGAGTTTAACATCTGGACAATTTGCAAAAATTCAGCTTAGTGGCTTTCTAAATATACATGTTACTGTGTTATTGTAAAATCTTTTATTCATATGGTTTTGATATTCTGCAATTCCGCTCAGGGGTTCAGCTGCAAGACCATATGGCACTGGAGGAAATTTCTTGATAACTCTCACAATAGCCTTTTTTAATTACTTCGTAAAACGAATACAGTCACACAGGAACTTAAGAATTTTATACTGGCCTTCAATAAATATCCTACAACCTAGAATGCAAGAAATTGTTGCTGCTGGAAATTGAAAATTTCTAAAAAAAACTTATCTCAAATTTTTGTGTATAGATCACCACTTGCATGCAAAAATGCTGGAAGCATTGAAGTATTGCATTTTGCTGTCAGTTGCAAGACTCACAGACGAAAAGAAGGACGAAACTGTGAACTACCACATCAAGTATGCGCAACTGTACAACAAATACATCAGCTCGCCGAGATGGCCATTCAAATATCCTAACAACAACGATGTGTATTATATAATTGCAAGGCCAGAAACAATGTCTGAGAATGAACAGTTTTATATCGAGCTTAGATGGCTGGCATTTGATATGAAAGGAAACATGGGTGGTTGTGACGATTTTGTTCAGATAACAACAGGGTGAGCATTTGTGCACAACTCTCAAAAATTTTGTAAAAGTTTGTAAAAGATGTAAATGTTCTGGACAGAAGTTTTATTCGCCACATAATTAAAAGTTTACGATTTAAAATTTAAATAAAAGGATAAAATGTTACACAAATTCGTAAAGTAAAAAAATCAATAAGAAACGAATACATAAAAACA
>JAYJMH010020505.1:0-19733 GCA_036873815.1 Phacellophora camtschatica
AGACAATTTGATATTTTTGCCCCCCCCCTTCTTATTTCAGCAGTCAATAGGAATGTGGTTATGAAACCTCCCACACATTGTAGACAAACATTGTAGATTTTAAAAATAGCAGTAATTAGCATCTAATCATGTTTAATGTTGCTAGGCAACCAAAAACAATGGAAAAATGTGAAAAATATGGTCTAAAATCGATAAAAACCTCGATAATTATAGGGAAAACATAATTTTTGATTCATATTAAATAATTAACTAAACAAAATTTGACTTAGAGAAACAATAGGGCTTAATTAGTGTTATTTGAAAAGAAATTAATTAAATTATGATAATTTCAAGTGTAAATAGCTGATTTTTAATTGCCAAATTTCTTTCCCTGATAAATTGATGAACACTTGTACAAAATCGGTACATTTTGTTATTTAATGCAGTTAGTTATTCATTTTATGGCGTCATGTAAGTATATGACGTCATGATGTTAAAAGTTGCATACGTCAGTGAAAATTAACAAAATATATATCAAAAGAACGTTATTCTTGAGGCGAATCGGGATCAGCTAATTTGCAATTAAATTAGAGGTCTCTTCACAATTTTGTTCTGAGCCACTTCCCAAATAAGGACATATGGAGGTCACGTGGTAGAACAATAGACCATAATTGTACTATTGTTGTGAAGCCAATTAAATTTTAGGAAAAGTCAAGAAGTTTCAGTACCTCATTGCAAGTAGTTTAGATGATACTCAGGAGTGTTTGGTAGGGGGGGCATAATGCCCCCCCCCCCCGGCGAAATAGGGTTAAGCGATCTCTCTTGGTTGTTCTGTGGAACGCTTAATAGCCAATCTGCTGAGTTGTTAACAAACAGAAAGCAAGAGCTTATTTATTGAATTTCGCTTTTTGTTCTTTCATTTGTCCGTTTATGAATAATTATCACATCATTTGTATGGAAACGAAACGCTGGGAATTCTTCTGTTTCAAGATAAAAACACTTGCCGCTCATTTGAATTGGAATTGTAAAAAGCGTTCTTTTAATAGAGCCGCCATCTTTCATCGCAATGAATTGTGGGGTGGCCAGGGCAAACAAACTTTGGTTGGCAAGGAATCTCCTTTTACAGTTGGGAAATCTAGAAAAGTGTGCTCCAACCACTTTCAATATGGAAAATCAACAGATTCCTGTCCGCTCCCCACTGAAGGGGTATGATGGGCCTAGTCAACCAAAAGGAAGGCGACTGGATCGCTCAAGTACGACTTTTGTCAAACCAAAACACAAGTAATTTACTCCTGTGGATAGCATTGACTCTGCAAATCTTGATTCTTCTCCTGACTTAGCAGAAGTGATTGTAACTGACAATATTGATAACAGTTCTTTTGCTGTTCAACCTGTTGATCAAAATGAAGAATCTATCCCTCAACAAAGTGGTTCGAACACTTCTCAAGAACATAACACTCAGGGATTGTCCTGGAATTCTTTTTCTGCTCTGAATTCTAAGAACTGAATTTTTTGTTTATTGTTGATTGTGTCAGATCAAAGCATTGCAAGATTTCTTATTTTAAAGGCAGTGATTTTTTCCGGGTTAATATCTACCAGCATAGCCCATCAAAGCCTCAGCCGAAAAAGATCCGTCTGTCCGAACTGGACCGTCCAAACAGCTCAAACTGGAAGATGAAATTCTTTTAACCTTGTGCGTATTCGCCTGAACCCTCCAAATGCAGACCTTGCTTTTCGCTTTAAAATTTCTGCTGGCCATGCATCAAAAATATGTACCATTTTTATTGTGTTATTTTCACGAGAGCTGGAACCACACATTTATTGGCCAACACCTAAAGAAACTTTATCATTCAAGCACCCCCATTTTTTTGATGACTTTGATAGTGTTCAAGTCATTGGTGATTGCACTGCGCTAAACAAATTATTCAAAAGCCTGCAAATTCAAAGGCTCAGTATTAAACATATAGCACCTACAAGAGCAGAAATACTCAGAGGAAAAATTAATATTTTGTACAAAAGGAGGATCAATAAGCTTTGTTTCAAAGTCTTATTCTGGCTCTGCTTCTAATCGCTTCATGACAGAACACTGTAATGTTGCCCAAAAGTTTCATCTTGGGTTTATTGCGATGTTTGACAAGTGGTTTACTGCTCAGGATATATTCCTCACCAGGCTAGCGAAAGTTAAAGTGCCACCATTTGTTCTCAGCAGGCGACAGTTTACACCTTCAGAAATATCTGATTGTAAACGAATTGCAAAAGCAAGAATTCACATTGAGCGTGTTATGGGCAGACTGAAGGAATTTAGGTTGCTGGACCATACTCTACCCCTCACCTTGGTGGATTTGATTGATGATATCTGGTTAATTGCAGCTGTTATTACTAATTTAGAAACACCGCTAGTAAAAAGACAGCCTAAAAAGACACATTTTATTTCTAAAACACCAAATCCACAGCAAGTGCAATCTGAAACTCCATCTCCAAGAAAAGGAAACTGTTCAGAAATAAACAAACCAGCACTTTTACTTTAAAATTGTTTGTGCGTTGATCTGTTCTTTCTGTTTTATCTTTTGAATGCAAACTTTTCATTATTCCCCCCCCCCCCCAACTTAATGGTGCACTATGAACAGGAGGATTATACACGCAAATATTTGCACAAAAACTTTGAGAAGAAGTTAAATTGGAAATTTGCAGGTTGTCATTAACGTTTTGCCAAAACCTCATGTGCAGAGGTTGATGCTATTATACCATGGCAATACGTAAGCCATTCTTCAGATAATGCTTGATCAGCTGTCATTAAACTGACATTTTCCAAATCAGCAGAAGATCGTTGCAATTTTAAAGCAGATTGAAAACTGTCAGCTTGATATTTTGAAACAATTTCAGTCAATGCATTAGGGGCAGAACAAGGCAGGAAGAGCATGTTGAAGAACTCTTTAATGTTGTTTTAACAAATTGAAGAGCACTGGCTGTTCCACCAGTAGCTTCTGCAATATCTTTTCAATCAGCTTGCGTGAAGTTAACATTCAAATCCCGGATTGAACGGGGCTCATATTTATTTCTTGATGGAGTTGAAATACAGTCATCACTTTCTGGATGATGATGATCGATGACAACATAAGATGTTTGGCATTGCTCGTGGATTTTTTAACTTTTCTTATATGCTCTCACACTCCACTGATGTTTCTCCTCAGTAAAAGACCTGTTTTTACCAAGCCTATCTTCTCCATTGATGCAAATGAAGTAATGCAAATAAATGTTTGCATGAATTACTGTAACCAGAAACACAGCCACACTCACCAGCTAATACAGAGGAGGAATCTGTCCGCAAGCAAACCCAAAAGAATAAGGAGCTTCAGATATACGTGTCTGAGGATCAACTAAAGCTTTAATAAAACATGACAAGAGGTTTGAAGAAACTGTATGAAGGCTTTCAGGGATTCAGTTTCTTCCGTGTACTTCTTGATAATATCAAGTGTTAAATCTAGATAATATTCCTCTGGAAAGGGCAACTGCAGTGAAAACAAGTTCAAGCACACCGCCAACGAATAAAATTTTGCTCCGGTTAAGATCAATTTAAGATTTTCGAACATCTCGAGAAGGCAATATTGACGGTGCGAGCTTTTCAGCGAAAATAGCCTTTTCGATAAGTTGTCGTTTTCTGACGATTTTTATGTTTAAGGGCGCACCTTTGTCAGATAAATACTTCTTGAGACCTTCTACTTTCCAACTTTGCAATTCTTCTGCAGAAAAAACCATTCTAAACGAGCAAAGTCGAATAAATTTCCCATGAAAGTGCAGCAATACAAGATGTTAACTTCCGTAACCAAAGAAACTTCCAAGTCAATTCTTGAACTTGTTTTCACTGTTGCTACTGTACTTCTTCGCATTTATCATTTATCATTCTCTAAAGGTAGAAATGACAACTAAGCGTGATATACAATTGAGACTGCTAATCGATTGTCGATAACATCTCAAAAGTAAAGAAAAAAAGCTTGACAAGGAACAAATTGTACGTTATGCAGACATGCACATGGGCCTAAAATAAGTAAGTAAGTTATTATATTCAACTTGCCTAGCCTGCGAAAATTTGGAGATGACTTATTTCCAGCAGCGGACACGGTTCATAAAGTTTCAGTTTCAGGTACATACACTATTCTTGCAAGGTATGGGTTTCTGCGCTTTGCGCATGGTGACCCGTCCGGGCGACCCTGGTCCTTCCTCTCGATGTGACCACACCTACCTGCAGCTGATTGTCAAAGGAATATTATATATGGATGAGCTGATTGGCAAAGGAATATTATACCATCAAGAAGATTCATTAAATATTGATTACAAGAAAAGATTTCAACGATCGAAAAATCTCCTCCACATATTAAAAATTATTCCAAATCCCCAAACTGATGCAGAAACACAGGCGACCAATAATACAACGATATATATAGATGAAACCGAAAATCAACGTGAAATGGTGGACGATTATCTGGATTTCAAAAAATATATGCACTCTGAGATTCTTTCATTAAAATCCTTGGTATCGAATCATTCAATCTCCGATGCAAGAAAGTCACCAAGCCCCAAGGCACCCACAAACGAAGGATTATTGAATAGTTGATAGAAATAGAAAACCCTAAGATTGAATTGAAAGATGCTAACGAGAATCATGAAAAATCTGACCGTCCCACGAGCATTGAAAAAAAAACTCCCTCGATTCTGTCCAACCAGAAGGAGAAAAACGGGCCCAAACAAGAGCACCAACACAAAAGACCTATCAAAAGGACAACAAAAATATCAAAGTTATCAAAGAAAGTAAAACAAACCTGGATCAGTCAATCATAGTAAATGATGATAAAAAGCAGAGCATAAACAAAAAACAGTGCGAAGAAATTTCTCGACAAATGGCATGGTTGACGAAAAGCTGCCGTACAAACCAGAGAGACTAGAGTGAGTGAAACGGCAAGAAAGAGAGTTTTTCTCTTTGGTGGTTCTATTTTCAATGAAATTCAAGAAAAAAGTCTATCCACTAAACATAACATCAGGAAACCTATTTCCAGGAAACAACCGGACCTTGTTCTTTTCCATTTTGGAACAAATGACATCACAAATGATTACAGAGGAGCACATGCAAAAATCCATTGACTATTTACGTCAAGAATCTCCAAACACGGATATTGTGATTTCATTGTGCACAAAACGGCTGGATAAACCTGGTATTGGCTAGAAAGTTACGGCATTGAACATTGAACGGATTGAATGATTGTGACCACTTGTTTCAGAAAATGTTGACATCGTATCTATTGCAGAAACCAAAATTGACGATAGCTTTGCGAGCAGCCAATTTCTGATTGACAGCTTCATGAAGCCATTTCGATTTACGTTCGAGGCCTTCTGATTTACGTTCGAGAAGGGGTACCGGTTAGAGAACTTAAAACATTTACTCTGCCAGGTGATATCGAATGTGGAGTTATAGAAATAAATCTCAAAAAAACAAAAATGGTTGATGCTGTTTATCTATTGCCCTCCATCGCAAAATGAATATCAATTTCATGTTAGTCAGAGATTTCCACTGCATTGAAACTATTAACACGAACAGCAGCTTCATGGATGTGTATAATCTAATTAATATTCCTACATGCTTTAAGTCTGATAACCCAAAATGCATTGATCTAATTCTTACAAATCAAAAAATTAGCTTTCAAAATACCACAACCATAGAAACTGGGCTATCAGACTTTCACGCAATGATTATTACAAATCTAAAGGGAGGCTACGTAATAAGGGGTCCCAGGATCATTGCGTATAATGACTTTAGAAATTTTAACAATCCCGAACTTTTAACAATTTAATAAATTTTAACGATCCTCTTGATGAAAAGTACTATCCGCCAATTACTATATTACCTCAAATATCCAAGATTTTTGCAGATCAGTGCCTTGTATTCGTCATTCGTTCTTTTTTCAGCTTATTACCTATCTTCCTTTAACTTTTGCAGGAACTATTTTGGATATTGAGGTCTGCCAGTTTTCAAAGATCTGCTTTGGTTAATTCTCAGTTAAATGCCTCTTCGTGCCTCTCCTCTTCCTCCTCACTGTCAGTGCCAGATGCCATAAATATCCAATCAAGGTCGTCCTCATTTTCATTTGAAAATGATTTTTTAAAGTAAAATGCCGTTCTATCTACAAGTTTACAACGATTCTCAGTGATTTACAATGTCCAGAAAGATTTATTTGGATTTTGGAACGATCATATTGTGTTGACTTTAATTTTACACAGTAGGTAAATGATGCCGGCGCTCTTTTATATGTGGTGCAAGCCCTGTGTTTTTAACTCAAAAGTATTGTTGCTTACAATGATCAATAGTGAAACGGGATTCATCGTTTTTTCCGCAATTCTTCATGTCCCTGCTATACGATTAACATTTATAATAGCAAGAAATCATCTTGAAAGCATACGGCTGATTTAATTTCAATACCGTGTCTTCGTTATTTCCACCTCAATCAGAGACGCTATCAGTATTTCAGCAGACCATGCTATTAGTGTTCCAATTCTAATATCAACAAAAATCAAACTACCCTCCAGGTTGCACTGCCCGTTTTTAAACAAGTAAATATTACTGCTTTCTAAATTATGTAACTGCCAATAATAATCATCAGTTTTATATTGTTTATTTTTATTTGGCATACAAACAACTTTAAAAGGCCAAAAGGGAAAAATGTTTTATTTTTGGTTATTTTATTAGAAATAGATATAATAAATTTCAGATAGTATTATACAGCTTTGGACATTTTAAAATGTCTGTTAACATTATAATTTATTGAGTCAAGTATAGTATGCTTTCGAGCCATTCCTACGTTGCCACAACGTAGAGCACGGACGTGCGTTTTTGCTATTCGAATGTAAATTCTAATAGCAAAAACTTTGATAGCAAGGCTGCGTTCTGAGGCTGACGGATGTTGACATGCAGTTTATCTCAGCAGCAAAAGCTTGAAGCCGTTTTCCTAACAGCCTGTGTCCAGACTTTACTTTATTGAAAAGAAAAGGAAAGGAACAAAGTAGAGTCTGCACAAAAGTTACTTTCCGATTTATGAGAAAAATATTTCTTTTTAAAATAGTTGAAGAATTTCTCAGGAATTATTGACTCAAAAGCAGTTAAACTCTAATGGCGTTTTAAAACAATCCATAGGGCGTTGACACAAAATTTTCTCCTGTCAACCCCCAGACCCCAAAATTTTTCTCTCTTCGCTCGCTAAACTAATAGCACTTCCATTTCCCTCCCAGGATCGTTAAATGAGTTTGGATATTGACCTGAGCACACAAGTCTGCAAGTTTATACAACTATAATGTGTTCATTCCATACGTTTGTAAGATAAAAATTCGTTTTAGGTCAAACTACTGTAGATCTAGAAGAAAAACTGAAACTGCAGCAACAGGAATCTACAAGAAGAGAAAATGTTCTTGTAATGCGTTTGGCAACAAAAGAACAAGAAATGCAGGAGTTAGTGGTATGTGAACAAGAAATTGTGTTGAACTGGGTACAAGGATCCAGATTACACCTTAGCATTTATTATATTTAGATTATTATAGTGTTTACTTGGTATCAATAAAAAGAAAAACTAGCAATGTACCGGGTGCCCCCAAAAAAGGTAACAGCTTTGATCAAGGCTCGCGCTGTGAGTTTAAGTAAGTAAGTTTTTTTTAAATATTTCTCGGTAGTTAACTTAAAAATTGATACCTAGTTTGCTAATATTTCTGCATCAAGAGTCGAGATATTAATTCTGAAAGTTAAAATTTGCCTAAATCTCCTAAACCATAGCGTTTTACAAAATGAATTTGATTTGAACTCTTTTTTTAGCAATTTTAGTTTTCAAAACACTTAGTCATGGACAACTGATTTTGAAGATTCTTTTTGGAATTATTGTTTAGAAGTGTTTTCAAAAACGAAGTATGTTGTCTGGAACATTCCCGTGATTAAAAAAATCCTACAACACAATCTTTTACGAGCGTAGGCCAAAATTAAAACCTTTGCTTTTGAGTGGGAGGCAAATTTGACTTTTCAAAATTAATGTTCAAACTTACAATGCACTGATATCAACAAACAAGGTATTTATCTTCAAGTTAACTATTTAGGATTACTTTAAAGTTTATTTTGGATATATTTGGACAAAATTCTCGCTTCTAGCCTTGATGAAATTCGTCACTTTTTTTTAGAGTTGTCTATTTCCTAGTTAAAGGCAAATTAATTTCAATGTGTTTGACAATAGAAAGGAAAATTTATTTTCAGATTGTTTTCTTTTGCAAAACAATACACAACGATATTTGTACAAGGATCCAAATTACTCATTAGCATTAAATATATTTAAATTATTATTGTTTTTAGTTGGTATCCATGAAAAGAAAAACTAGCAATGTACACCCCAATCACAGGCAAATTAATTTATATGTGTGTGAAAATAGTGGGAAAATTTATTTTCAGATTTTTTCCTTTGCAAAACGATACACAATGATATTTGTTAAAATTAATAAGAAAAATTAAAAATTTTTTTCAAGACCCCGGCAAGCAGCCAAACAAAGAAATAGGACTGGGAAATTCGGGAAAAATGCAGCAAAATTTAATTTCAAATATAGCAATACCTGAGTATATAGAAAAGACATCATATCGTTTATTTAATGGTTTGTTTGTTTACTATGTAACTGTACTTTGAGATAATAATTTAATGTTTGTATTTCTGTGGTAGATACGAATGAATTGAACGAAAAATATTTTTTGCAGGGACAAATACATGAACTAAAGCAGTCACAGACTCCATCTACAAGCCAATTAAAGTCAACTTTGTTAGACCCATCAGTGAACCTGTTATTTGAAAAAATGAAAACTGAACTTGGAGAGACCAAAGAAAAGTTAGAACAGGCACAAAATGACTTAAGCGCTTGGAAATTCACTCCAGATAGGTTTGTAAAACTGAATTATTTAAATCAAATGAGAACCATTAGAAAGACAACCAGTGAACTGGAATATAAACTGGTCACTAAGTCTCAATCTCAGAATTATTGCATGGTAATAGACACTTGGTGTGCATTCTTACAAACTTTAATATTCATTATTTTGCAGGTAAACATGCTCTTTAAAAAATCGTACTTTGTGAAGACATTGTACTACGTAATGAACAAATTATTATTTGGTCAAGATAATTTATTTTATAATTCACTGCATTCAAACATTAAAGTATGAAAGTTGAAGGAAATCGCAAATAAACAGATAACATTTTTGAGGAATGCTTCTGGTATAGTGCTAGTCTGGTATAGTTTAGTAAATTACATCAGAAGGAAAGTTTATGCATATATTTTCGTATATATGAACCCTATATACAGGAAAATATATTTAAATTTGCACCACAAACTATTCGAGTTCGAAATATGCTGTTTTAATCCTTTAAAAATCATGCTTTTAGGAGCTAACGGAAATGTTAAATGTCCTGTTGCGTAATTGGGAATAGAGCGTTTTCGACAATTACGTTGATAACTCCTGAAGAGGCATTGTTTAGTTGTGCAGTGTTAGTTTGTCTTTTCAGGATTAAAGATAATTGATAATGCACGATGTTTTCATACTTATGAAATATGTTGTGCAAAAAAGAAAGAAATGTTCTTTTATCCTGTCAGATGTACTTACATATGCAATTAGATTGTGCCACTTTTGCAATACATTTGGGGAGGAAGTTTTAGGGCAAAAATAGTTTGTGTCGTATTTATTTTATCGTTTTGACTGCTTGTGTTTATTGCTTCAAATGCATTGCCTGTTTTCCAATTTTTCCTTCAGCTACTTTTAAAAAATATAAAATCGCCGTTTTATTTTACTTCTGCTCATTACACGTTGTTGGAGATTGCCAAATAATCATCTTTATGACTACTTGGGCCATGCAACATTTTAAATGGTTATTTTAAACAAAAGCCAAAAATGCATTAGTTTACACATTTGTATGTCTTTCATCGTCAACTTAAACTGGAGAGTTAACGACAAATTTGCAAACAGCATACTTAGCATTCTGAGACATGCCAGCAAAACGTTTCTACAATTGTTTAAATTGTTTCGGGATCCTCTGTGCAATGTTAGTTTTCAGTTCAGCAGAATACAATTCGTTCTCTCCACGAGTATTATTTTTTCACAAGTGTTACTGAACTGTCGTGGAAAGAGATGGCCCTTCTGTGATTTTAGAAAGTGACATTAAAAAGAGGTGCTTGCGGTCGACCTAAAATTGCACCAGAAGAATTTTTGCTGGTGTGCTTTCTCGTAAACACACTTAAATTTTATTTTTTATGGATTTACATGTCCTGAAAACTTTCTACTTGGACTCGAAAGCGAATCAATTGTACTCAATGAAACTAATGCAATTATTTTTCGCTGAGTCAGTTCGATGACGAATGGCATTTATTACATCCAACAACTTGTGATCAGTAGTTTGACTACATGTTTGGAAATCGGATGTGCCTGCAGACACAATGGGTTTTTTATTCTTCACACAAAATTCTTTTCATTTTCCACTCTACGCTCTACTCTGGAAAGAAACCCAAATTTTTCACGTAACATTTTCGTCAAGAGACTCAAACAACTGATTTCAGAAGTATTTTATTTGGAAGATCTTAAAATGGTTGCCATAATACCTTAACTTTGTGCGTCATTTCGTAAAATGTATTGGTTGACCTATTTTTACTATCCCTATTTAAGTTACTATCTCCAAATTTGTTTTAAACAGAATAATCTCATCCTTTCGCCACTTTTAAATGTTTTCAATTTTTGTTTCTGTTGTAATATGACAGTTTTGCTTGATTTCTTCTTTCATTCATTACAAAAACAAAGAGCTTTTTATCGATGTTTATTGATCAACTGGTGTTGTGTTGCAATTAGATGTACTTGTTAAAAACTTGGTTAGGACTTCGCATAAGTTTTTGAATCTTTTGAAAGTCTTGCCTTGTCATTAGATCGTAAAATTGATGTTTCTAAGGCAAAACTGTCACCTTGAGATTCTTGAAGAAGCAAAATGAGAAGAAGAAAAATGCAAATACTTAAATCGATATGATATTGTCGATAATGTGATTTTTAATGGAAAGTGCTACAAAAGGCATTTGGAAATAAATTTTCTTGTTTAAAGCCGATAATTTATTTTGAAAAGATCTGCAACTGTTGAAAGGCGTTTTTTGACAAGAAACGTAATAAAAAGCTATTGACATATGCAATCATGTGTGAAGAAACAGGTTTTTATAAAAAAGCGGTTTATTTTTGAAAGTAGAAAAATTATTTTAGCAAACAATTTTCAAAGGAAGAGCAGTTGTTAAGAATTGACACTGGATACGGTTTTTCAAGATTTTTAAAGATACACAATTTCTGCAATAAGTTGTCAAATTTAGGTTTGATGATATGCAATGTGGCTGTTGGTCTTTGAAATATGTTTGATACGTTATTTTCGAAGCGGAGAGGTGAGTGCTCAAAACATTTATACGGTTTTTCGAAACAGAAATTGCTGTTGAAAGAAGATATGCAATTTTTCGAAGACAAGATGCGAGTGCTGAAAGAATTTACAATTTTTTGAAAAAGAAATATTGCTTTTGAAAGTTAATTTGCGAGTTTCCAAAGAGAAGAGGCGAGCGCTCTGTAAATTTCAATAGTTTTTTTTAATAAAAGTATCTGTTAAAAGAAGAATTGTGATTTTCGAGGCGGAGAGGTGCATGCTCAAAGAGTTTATATGGTTTTAAATAAATATGGCTTCTAGAAGATGATATGAAATTTTCCAGTGATAAGATGCGAGTGCTTGAGTGCTCAAGGAATTATAAACTACTCAAAACGATGATGAGCTACTCTTGAAAGTGGAGAGGCTAGTGCTCAATGAATTTACATGGTTTATTACAAAAAATATGGCTGTCCATAATATTCTTGAAGATAATATGCAATTTTTAAAAGGATAAATTTGCTCGAAGAATTCATGATGTTTCAAAAAGATTTGTGATTTTTCAAAGAGGTGAGGCAAGTGCTCAGATGATTTTTACTGTTTTTTGAAAAAGCAGTATGGCTGCTGAAGGAAGATATACTTTTCAAAGATCAGAGGCGAGTGGCCAGTGGATCTAGATCGTTGCATTAAAACGGCCATCGTAAAGAAAAATGTAGATTTTTGAAAGAATTGTGGTAATTACTTCAGTGGTACCGTTGTTGAAAGAAGATCCGAGGAAGATGAAGGCATTCGTTTTTTAAAGAAGAAGGCTTTGTTGAAAAGAGATCTGACAAGAAGAAGGCATTTGTTTTTGAAAGAAGAAAGTATTTATTTTGCAGTAATTTCTATGTATCTATCTAGTGTAGATGAACGTTACTAATGTAATTTTGAATACCTTTGTTTGTAGTAACGTAAAGTTGATATAAAGGAGTTTGTCAGGTGAAAAGCACATGGGTTTTGAAAGGAATTTGCACGTTGATCCATGGGGTAGCCTACGCGTACTCTAATGGCAGGGAGGTATTAAGGTTTATTTACGTGTTGTAAAATGCAAAACGAAAGGCGGTGGAAAAGTCAAGTTTTCTATTATGCAGCATGACATCATTTTTGGAAATTCTGCTTTGTCGAATTGTATGAACAGTTTTACTTTTTGATGTTCCCCTTTATTGACATTGCTTGGAAAACATAAAGATAACGTTAAAAGCTCTTCTCCTATTCGTCCGACATGCTCTGCACGGCCTGCTCCTTCCTGCTTTTTTTGGCTTTGCGAAGATTTGGATTTTCGCTGTGCAAAGCATGCAGAATGAAGGACAAGCTTTAATACTTTTTGTTGGTAAATTTAACCTCAGAAAAATATTTACTTCAGTTTACTTATATTGGCGATATAATCGGAAAGTTTTACATTTTAAAGTTTCATGAGCGATTACCAGAAATTTTACAAAAATTTAGCTGTTCCGTTACATTCTACCACGAAACCCGTCCTTGGTTTATTGGGTGTTGAGAAAGAAATATTTCGAAAACATTTCTTCAAAATTTGTAATTGCAGAAGGTCCTTGGTACCGGTACCGTGTGGTTTGATACCGGGTTGCGCCTAAATTCAGAGCAGTGGTACCAGGTTCGGCTTAAATTTTAGGCAGTGGTCAGGGAGTCACATTATTTTCGAAAGTGATAATAACCAAATAGTAAATTTATAGACAGCTTGGACATAAGTGGAATTCTCAAAGAAGGACTGAAAAAAGTTTGATAATGTACAAAAAACAAGGTAAGATAGAGTTTTTCAAGAAAACTTTCTCGAAAGCCTTTGAGAACAAAAGGATAAATTGACAAAAGGCCAGGACACAGGAGACGCCACTTCATAAGTTTTTTTTAGGGGGGGGGGGGGTATTTAACGAATCTTACCCTGCCTAAATTGTCTTTGGTCAATCAATTATTGGCGGATATTATCTAAAATACCGAACATGCCTTGCCATGCCCTTTACTTTGGCTTCAAACAAACACTGTGAAGCAGGCCCTTAAATAATTAACGAAACCTTCCTGTTATCTTCGCTAGAATGTCTATCTTTATGAAAGAAACGCCGGGACCCCTGCGCCCAAATAGAAACAGGAGTCTTTCCAGGGGCCTCAAATAAGAACGTGATCCATGCAGAGGCCTAAATATAAACAAGACTCTCTTTGGAGGTACCCAAATAAAATAAGCGACAAGGCATTTGCGTTAACAAAACTGCCAATCGCAGGAGTCAAGTTCGCCCTCCGTAATTATATTTGGAGGCCCTCCGTAAACGTCCTCTTTTCCCCTTCTCTGCGTTACTGGAAGTCAATTTTAAAGTAAACAAACAACTAAAATTATAAAACTGAGGCGTACGTCCATCATCTTGGAGCAGCAAGTTTTTTGTCATTGTTTTTCATTGACAGAAACATTGTCCGGTATTGAATTTCTATTAACAGTGAACAATCAACCAAAATTTATTTGATTAAAGGTCTTGCTGAAGGTCTTTGATTAAAGGTCTTGCTGTTTGATTAAAGGCCTTGCTGAAGGTCTCTGATTGAAGGTCTTGTCTTTTCTTTTTCTGCCAAATTTTTACATTACTTTACGTGCGATAGTGTCTGTTATAAGTGGGATAGTGTCTGTTAAGAAACTTATTACATTTTCTTGATTTGATTTATTAATAGGAAAGACAAAACAAACGAAACTTATTCAGTTTCATGAAACTTAATTTTTAACATGATTTGCCCTAAAATAACTATTTTTGCAGTTTTGTCCTGCGAAATGGCGTTTTCCAGGATTGGAGATAAACCACCCACCAACCCGCCCACAAAAAAAGTCAGATTGTTTTCTGTTATGTGATATAAAAAATGTTGCTCTTGGTACTTAAATAAAATTTTCCTGAGTTGACTTGACGTTGTTGACTTGTTACAAAGTAGAATTGACTTTTAAAAACTCAAGTAGTTTCTTATATTTTGTTACATCAAATCCGTTGCAATTCATATAATCAAGATTCTGCCGTCGTAAACTTTGGGCTTTCCCAGAATATTTGGGAATATTTGATGTATTTTGATGTATGATGTATTTTAAGCATTAATTGTAATGTTAATTTAGGAAGTGAGGCCTCTTTTAAATCAGTCTTTTGACTGAAGTGATACCTTAGTTTTTAATGAAAAATGAAATAAGATCAAACGCTATCAACAGCGGTTGTCGAGTCGGTAGATAAAATGTATCACCACATCACGGATGTAAAGTGTATCACCACATCACGAAAAAGGTGAAAGAGGTAGAATAAATAAAATAACTATAATCATAATCGTAGGTAATTATTATCAATTCCACCACATTCGTTCTTGATATTTTTATTTATCTCCAATATGTCAAATAAAATTCAATTTCAAAAATTGTTTGCATACAAAAGAGATGAAATCTTAAATTATGTGAGGTGTTGGTACCAGTGTATATAGACTTGGTACCGGTACTACTTCTTTTGGTACCAGGTTCCACAATTTCTGCAAAATATTGTACCACGGCACCATTATCCTATCACCCTTGTGTAGCTTGAAATGAAACTTTCTACACACGTGTGGTCTGGGGTTGCAACTGACGAGTTTGCAGTCTATGACAAGGGCATGGTGCGAGTGATTTGCCGTGTAATAAATGTGATTGTAATAAATGTGAGTGAAATGCCGTGTAATATTTAAATGTGATTGTTATTAGAACATTCGCTATTTCCGAGATCAGGCTACTCTTTTGGATACTCCTTTGACCCTCCATCATTGAAAGGTCATTTTTGGAAATTACTTTTAACTGCATTTTATTTATTTATCTTTTGATACACAATAGTCGGTCGTTTTGATTGCTATGTTTGCCATTTCGAATTTGCTAGATAAAGTTACGGTTTTTTTTATAATATGGAGGTTTAGATCCAGAACGAGTACGAGTACGACCTGGAAACAATTTAATTTATAATTTAAAGAATAAACCTGGGAATGCTGTCCCCATTGGGCATCAGAACGTTGTGCCTTTTAAATTTGCAGCTTGAGGTTGACTATTTTTTGTCGTCTTTCAGAAAAAACTCTTAAAAGACTCTTTAAAGCGGCTGCGAGAAGACATGATCTACCAAGATCTACCAAGAACCTTAATGACATTTCAAAATAGAATACATAAGGTTTTACGAATAAAGCTATTTCTTTTTCTAAATTTTCTTTTAGACTGCATTTTCCAATCTCGTACTCGTACTTTTCCAATCTCTGTCTTTAAGATTGATCAATTATTTCCCTCTCCAACCATCGCATTAGCCTTTGGCATAAGTATTTTGCATAAAGGTGCAGTGCTGCATTTACACAAAATGCAACCACGTAACCACGTTGGAAATATGAAGCAAGGCAAGGGTATATACGTTGAAAAATAATACACATTTGGTGAATGTTCGCATAGGTTCCCATGGGCATCTACATAGTCAACTTCATTCTGATGTTTGTATGTGGGTTTCTCGCACGAAAACAACAACGATGACAACAATAACAACAGCAACAACAACGTCATTGATGTTGTTTGTGATAAGAAATGGATGCTCGTTGTTCTCTCGAGTTTAATTAACACTGCTAGTCTGAATTTCATTCAGAAGTATGGATTTAATTGTACATGTTCTTGCGCCAATTTTGGGCAGTCTTTAGGCCACATTTAATTTCATCATGAACAATTAGGCAAAAGTGATCCCAGAGAATTTCTTTTCCATTGTTTCACATAAGACGTGTTACCTTTCCATCACTTGCAATAAACATGGCAAAAGCTTCAACTGTAAACATTTTTAAAGTGAGTGCTGCTGTATTTGAATCCAAAGGTCATATATTCTAACTAAGAAACATTTCAGAAACAAGAAACATGGGCAGGCTGATGATTTACAATCTTCAATAAGCACAGCAAGGCAATAAAGTAAACATTATTAATGTTATTGTTATTTAAATTATTAATGTAACGATACCCAAATGTGTTTTAATCTTCCTAAATCCAAAATTTGGAAATTGAAATCACACAAGGCCTAGTTTATATTGGTCTGAGAACATTTTACGTAAGGCCCACTAAAAGGTCTTTTTTGGGAGGGGAAGCTGGTGGTCTAAAAACAATGCCCTAAAATACTACACACAGAACTTACTTCTACTTTTCATAATCGTAGATGTTAATATGTTAGTAAAGTATTAATAAAAAAAATCTGGGCCTATTTTACTTGTATATTCGATATCTTCGCATTCATAGTATCGCTCACATAAAAATACATGTCCTCAAATCCACGTAATCTTGACATTTTCTTGAGGAATTTTTGAATATGACTTGTGACGTGCACTGAAAAAGCACAATTGCAGCCTACCATATTTCATTAAAATACTGAATTAACATTTGACGTGCTTGGAAACACGATGAAATCCGCCATAACTGCTGAATTACATGTTGTTCTGTTTCCTTACTTTAGTCACGTGACCACAAAATGTGAACAAAGAGTTATAACGATAGGTTTCCAGACCAGTTATTTTTTTATTGACCATGGTTTTAGGAACACAGTAAGTTATGCAACATACGACTTTCAGAAATGTTGAGTCTCCAGTTGATCAAATGCGAGCAATTAAAGGGTATTTAAAGAGTTTGTTCAATAAATTTTTCACTGTTTTGCTCTAACTGTGTCAAAAATTTTATAAAACACGAGACAACTGTTTTATGACGACGTGCGGCAACACGAACTATAATAAATTATAGAAAAATATACCCAAAAGGCCACTTAAAGTCAAATTAAAAGTAAAAAAGTAAAATTTAAAATAGTAAATATTGTAGTAAATTATTCAGACTTTGAAAAATCTAACTTTTTCAAACTCAGTTGGACATTACTGACCCACTGTTTTGTTTGTTTGTTTGTTTGACTGGTGTTTAACTAGTTTACATCTTTTGCTCTATGCTTGTTGTTTCGCTTTTTTTTTGCAAAGTTGATCTGTCTATGTTATTGGCGACCGACGTCACTGGATGAAACTCCGGCATAACCGGATTTTCTATGCAAATTGTAATATTTGTAATGCAGACAACGTTTCTTCCAATTATTTAAAACATAACCGGCTTTTTATTTCTATGGCAACCTTTAATTGCCACGAAATACCGAATTGTCCAAATAGGTTACACGTTTTCAAAGCCGCCATGGAGGAACTTAGGTTTCAATGCTTTCGGTTTTATACGAGTATAAAAGAAGAGGCTTAACTTTGTTGCAAAAATCGATCCAATAACGGCGTTTCTGAAAAACCAGAAGACTTGATGTTTGAATATGACCACAAACGCCTGAATTACGTTACCATTACAGATGAATTTCTGAATTGATTTTGGAAAATCTAGGTTAACATTTATGCTTAAGTGTGTCATTTCATAATCAACCAGAGAACAGGAGATAATATTTACTCAATAATCATAATATTCAACCATGGCTAATTTTGATTCAGAGTCATGTCGTACATTTTTATATGATATCCTCTTTGGCCAATTCAGACTTCAGCGTTTTCTACTTTTGCCTTAGTGCTATACATTATATGTCATTGTGCGTTGCCATTCATTAATCAATATTCTCGAAATGTTGCCATTCATTAACCAATTTTTAGATGTAGGTAGTACGGGAGAAATACCACCTTTCGGTTTTGAGTATTAATTACATTTTGGTTATCATTGTGCATTAATACATTGGAGTTTATTTAATTTATTTAGCCAACCAAGTTATACAATTTTACGTCGAGGTCTCTTTAATTGGATGCAATCAGATATCAAAGCTTTTCTTAGCATTGTTTGTTGCTGTCATCATGGTGGTTTGTTTTTATTTTTTAAATTACTGTCGTACTTTTTGTGTAATTTTACCATTTTTGTGGTCATGTTTGGTGTTGCTGTTGTGTTTGGTATTGTGTTTCGTGTTTGTTTTGTGTTTACTGTTGTGCTGATTTTTTATGTGTAATTTGACAATTTTTTGTTGTTATGTTTGGTATTGCAGTCATCTCAGCTTGTGTTTACTGTCGTGGTTTGTTTTGTCTGCGGAATTTCGCATGCGGAATTTCGCAATGTTCGGTCTTATTTTTGGTGTTGCTTTTGTGTTTGGTATTTGCATTGTGCTTCCGTCATGCTGGTTTTGGTATGTTATTTGACCATCCTTATTGTCATGTTTGGTGTTGCTGTCATCTTTTTTTGTATTATTGTTTGTGGATGTTTTTATCTTCTCTGCTTTGCTGATAGTTTGACTGTGTTTAGTATTTTGTTCTGCGTTGCTGAGAGAACAAAAATATTTAACCCAAATCTTAGCCCGGTGTTTCTTGTAAAGGTTGTTCTTTTAAAAAATCATAAAGTCTAAGCACAAATTTATTTTGTCTTCAAGTTGCCAAATGTATATTGACTAGTTGTATTTTCGTATTTCGTATCTTGTGATTTAGTTGTTATTTTTGCTGGAATCATTGCTTCCGAAATTTACTCGATCATGAATAGTTTTTTCTATTTAAGTTATTCAATCTTTTTCAATAATATCTGCTGACAGGTGGGTATTTAGAAGCCTCCAAATCCGAAATGGAATTGAAACATTCTTTTTGGAGCGTTCACGATATTGTTTAATTATTTATTTTTGCAGTGTAACTGGAAAGAAATTAATGGCGAAATGTAGAATGTTGATTGCAGAGAATCAGGAACTTGGCAAACAGTTATCACAGGGCCGAATTGCTCAGTTGGAGGCAGAATTGGCCTTGCAAAAAAAATACAACGAAGAGCTTAAATGTAGTCAAGATGGTAAGATGGCTTTTTCGTCGCTATCATAGAAATTAATCAGATTTATGAGAAATTACTTTTTTTAAAGCCGAGCTGGATTGTGCATAAAATGTTTACTTTTTTGAAAAATGATTCCTTTTTTGAACTAATTTTGCATTTCCACATCTAATATTGGTCGCTAAACTAAACTTGCAGAACCTAATTGAACATTCAAAAACGTCAAAGGTAAAAAATTGCACATCATTTCGTTATGGCAGCAGCCTTAATTTGACAGGTGGATGAATTCGTAATTTTCTTTGGTACTTGATTTAATATTTGTAAATTATTTCTGAAGACGCTTAATATAAATATTGGTAGAGAGAAACCATGTACATTAAGATCGAAAACTTTCGGACTGATAAGTTTCAGACAAATAACTTCAGACAAAAAACGTTCGGACACATTTTGCTGGATTGGAAACAAAATTGTTTTCTTCAGCAAATAAAGTGAATCTTCCACCAGCAATGAGTTATATATTGGCTAAGAAG